>BGPT01001744.1:77915-90615 GCA_003297045.1 Symbiodinium sp. clade C Y103 | reverse complement strand
TGTATGTATGTATGTATGTATGTATGTATGTATGTATGTATGTATGTATGTATGTATGTATGTATGTATGTATGTATGTATGTATGTATGTATTATACACATGGCGTTGCAGCGATGTACCACAAGAGCATAGTGGATGACGCAGCAAGTAGCACAAGGAAGTCCAACTTGGGAACTATGTGCATTCACGACACTACATTGTGGCATAAACAGGGAGCCAGTTTGACGATGTTTGAGTCGTGCCAGTTTGGCCAGTTTTGCTTTCACATGTTTTGACGATGTATTAACAGGTGACTCCGGTGACTCCTGGACTCCTGGGCTCAAAGGGAGTGATTCGATTTTTCTGAGTCTCTTGTGCCACCAATCCCATGTCGCAGACGCTTGGATATCAAGCTGCAACCATAAAAAACAGAGTTGTATCTCGGTAATTTTGCAAGTAAAACGTGATTTCCGATTGGGTTCGCTCCAGTAATTGACGGGACTGTCAGCCGGCCAATTTTTACACCATTTTACCACGTCAACGAACGGGCCGTCACCCTCGCATTGTTCTTTTGAAGGTTTTGTTCCTACCAAGATTGGTGCTTATTTAGTTCGCACCACAATTTCAGTTCCGATATGAGACTTTCTTTCGTGTGATTTCGGTTGGGCCTGAATTGTAATTCCATGGATATTCCATGGTATTCCATGGATATTCCATGGATATTCCATGGATACTCCATGGGTAATGTGTCACAGATTGTGACTGGCTGGGTGTTCCCAGGTCCAAGATGTCTGCCGCGGCCGCCGTGGCCACTGGTCTGGTGGTCCTCCATGCAGGTCTCAGCTTCGTGGTGCCTCGTGGTCCAGCAACCGCACCCAGGACGGATCGTCCCAGGTTAGACCTATTGACCCTCACCAAGTGCCGTTTTTCTCACCAGGATTTGAATAAAACTTGAATGAATTGTTCATATTCCAAGTTTTGGGGGATCAAGTGCCAGACAGATATAGAGCTGTGTCTTTCCGTTTTCTTCTGTGTATACATTGTCCTTAATGTGTTTTGTCTTTTTCTGAAACTTGAGGAGTAGATAGCAGTTCAGTTATTCCAATGCGTTCATGTGACAATTGCCTTGCTTTGCACGAGAAAGGTCCAATGCGAAACAGTTTGAGTTTCATCTTGCAGGAATGTCAGAAAGAATGACGGATTTATCAAGATTTATATCTCTATCATTCCTGGGAAGGATTGTTGTAAAAGCAAAGGAAGGATACATGTTTGAGCACCGTAGCCATTGCAAGGATGTCCCCCACCGGAGTTGTGCCTGAGATGGACCTTGCAGCTGGCGGCTACAGCATGGGTGCGGCTGTGGCAGTGTTAGCTGCTGCGGGTGCATTGGCTGTGCAGGGAGCTCGATCATTGGTGACCAGGAAACTCGTCGAAATACGACATCCCAGGACCAAATTCTTGGTGATAGGGTTTTGCCACTTTGCCACTCTTGCCGCTTTTGTTCCTTCAGCCGCTTCAGAAGACCAAGGAAAGCCTTGCATGGCATCAAGTTCAGCTACTCCCTTCAAAAGGACGCCTACGCCGACCTGGAGTTCTTGAACGATGTGGGTGACTTGGAACTCAACATTCTTGGGTCTATTTTTAAAAACCATGGAACTCTTCACATTGTTTCACCATCGCAACCTTTGTCCAAGCAAGTCCGCAGCAGAAAAAGGTCTACTCAAGACATGCGAAATGGACATTTTGTGAAGGTTCAATTGAATTCTACCTCAAGAGATGCCATCTTGAACAAACTGCTGTTTCTCACCAACTGTACCAGCCATTTGCGTTTTTTTTTTCTCTCTCTCTCTCTCTCTTCTCTCTCTCTCTCTCTTCTCTCTCTCTCTCTCTCTCTCTATCTCTATCTCTTTCTTTTTTTTCCTATCTCTTTCTCTCTCTCTCTCTCTCTTGTGGGTATTTGCCCCGTGCCTGTAGCAGGCTACTTGCCAGATGGCACACCAATGAACAGGGCCGGCAACGCCGTCAACCACCCGGAGACCATTGGACCAGATCCTCACACTCCTGGATCTCCTTTGCCAAGGGCTGAATTCGTCAACTCCATTGGCTACCTCCCAGATGGGACTGCAATGAACGCAGCAGGCCTAACCGGAGTGATTTTTACAATGGTGGATTGCATCGGGACATATGGGGATGAAGAGGAGCAGGATTTGATTGACGCTTGGTTGAGAGAATCACCTGTAGAAACTCTCGCCCAACAAAGTGACGCATTAGGAAGTCGGTTGCTCTCCAGTTTTTGCATCAATATCCCACAACTCTGGTTTGCCGGTTTGCCATGAGTTTCCAAGATAGGAGATCAGTTCCACTCTTTCCGACATCTTCCAGGTATCCCATGGGATCCGGTTGCAGCCAGGCAATGCCTTGAACCACCCGGAGACCATGCAGCCGGACTTGCACACTCCCGGCTCCCCATTGCCAGCATCCTACTACTATGCTGACGTGGGTGACTTGGTGTTGAGGGACCCTGTCCCAGAGTGTCCCTTCAAACATTGAACAGCAACTTCCCAGAACTGCTGGGAAGACCATCTCCATGACCAGTGCGGTCCAACATGACAAGCTTACAGTTCTATCTTTGTAATCTGTATACATATATATATATATGTATATCTACAACACGTATATTGTAACATACATATATAATACAAATATGTGTATATTTATATTTATATCTTATCAAACAATATTATAAATGCGCATACACAAATACACAAATACATATACAAATACAAAGATGCATATATATATATATTTATATCTTATATTTTTTAATCAAACAATATTTTAAATGCACATGCGCAAATACATGTAATAACTTCTGCAGTGTATACAGCTAAACAACTGTTGGTATGATTTGTATGCATATTGACATGTAGAGGCAACTGAATTTGTCCCAAAGGCACTTTGGAGATCACCCTGTTTAAGCCTCCAAGTTGTTCTCATCTTGTCCAGGCTACTTGGTGGATGGCACTGATCTGATGTGGGCTGGCAACAACTCTGTGAAGGCTTTGGCGTGGGAATGGTGTAGACAGTAACTGTAGACAGTAACTTCTACAACCCGTACAACCCCCAAGGATGGAAGTTAGAAATCAGTAGAATCCCAGGACTTTGGACCGCTTTGGACAGGATGTTCGAAGCGATCCTGATAATTGCTCACCGGGTCAGAACTTAAAGCCGGCATGTTGCAGAGATGAATACAGCTGATTGTAGAATCGACTGGACTTGAGAATTTTGCTGAGACCCAGATGTTTAAAAGAAGTGGATTCCTGGATTACTCTACATTCTCAAACCAGGAACTTTGGTTGGATGGACATCGGGAGCTTGTTCAACCAAAGCTCTTTTCACAGCATCACCATAGAGCGTGACATGATCATGTTTACTGTTCTCTCGGGTTGGCTACGTATTTTGCTGGGACATCTTTCCAATTCCAAAATCACAGATCATGAATGAGGGTCTGTTCAAGTATTTCTCCTGCCTGTAGCCATTTTTGAGTAGAACTTCAGGTGCTGCACTAGAGCATGCTGAAGTATGCCCGGAACATCTAAAATTCAGGAGACATTCGGGATGTTCATCTTCATCTCCAGATCAGTGACCCTTTGCAGGCAGGTGCGCCAATCCCTCCTACACCAGCCTCGAGCCCTGCTCCGTCCATGGCGGCCCCTGTGATGGCTGGCAGTGTTGCCTGCCTGGATCAGTGAGAGGCAAAAATTGCAGGTCAACTCGGTCAACTGATAGATTCTGATAGATTTTGGGTTCATCCAGTTCATCCAGTTCATTCATCCTACACATTTCATTGACACCCCAAATCACGAACTTCAGATGAAAATCCACGGCAGAAGATGGTAGATCGACCAGGATTCCCAGAGGGCTACAAGACCATGGCTTCCCTAGGCTTCGATGGGCGGCGATGTGCGCCATTCCAACGGCTTCCTGTATGCCATTCAGAAGGACAGGGTTGCACAGCAAAGGCACAGCAAAGGCGAACAAAGAGAGCACCATCTTTAAACATTTTTGCGCTCACAGGCCACAATGCGGGATGAACATAGACTGGCCAATGCATGGTGTCTCCCATCACCCAAGTTATCACTGATATGCAACTGCAGGCAATTTTTGCAACTTAAATTGGATTCTAGAAGGCAATTGAAACTGGTTGACGAAATTCAGCCCTATGTCGATGATGGCATCTCAGTGAAGGAACCTGGTTAAACCAGGACTTTACTTGTAACAACATATATCAGCATATATCAGCTATATCAGCTAGGTGTAACTATTTTTTTCCCGACAAGGTTCAACCATCTTTATCCATTTTCCAGCTACGATCGAGTTTTCAAGAACTCCAATGCAGCAGTTGTGTAATGTGTAGCCGCCCAGGATGCCTATGTGGACTTGACCTTCGGCAATGATGTACCTTGGCACCGGCAAGGGCAGGGAAATGTTACTAATGCCTGTGATTCTTTTGAGATTCCAACGGCTACCGTAGAAGGTGCTACGAGTGCTACGAGTGCACAAAAAAGTACTGAACCAATCTGAACCAAACCAACCAGACCAATCGTTATTAATCAACTAATCAAACCAAAATCAAACCAAAACCAAACCAACCAAGCGTTTTTCTAACTATGGGTTGCCCTGAGGAAATTAGACGCGATTGGTGCCGTGAGGATGTGCTCTTTTGGACGACCAAGGTCGGCTATCTTCCTGATGGCACTCCAATGAACACCGCCGGCAATTGCTTAAACCACCCAGAGACCATCGGACCAGATCCTCACACCCCAGGCTTCGCATTCGACAAATGAGGAAATGAGGTCCAGGTGCAAACTGAGTTGATCTATTGAAAACTGTGACAATTTGTCCAAATCACCAAATCTGCAGGATTTTCTCTGAAAATTTCTGAAATAGAAGTTGAGTCAACAACATGTCCGGAAGTTTGTGATTGAATCAACTGGGTTGACTCTTCAGGCTCTCCCTTGCCCCGCGCGCTGTTCGTGAATGATGTGGGCTACTTGCCGGACGGCACTCCCATGAACATGGCTGGCAACTGCATCAACCACCCAGAATCTTGGCTCAGTGCAATGTCAGCATGCAATCGGAGTTACTATTAAAGTTACTATCGTGGTATTTTGGGCAAATTATTGGGTGCACATTGAAAAGGTTTTTTGAGTTTGAGATCCAATCTTTGGTGTTTACAAGTGTTGGGATGAGGGAAACCACTGAAATTGTATGAAATTGTTGCGCTCGTGTATTCCGTCCAGCCAGAGAGAATGCACAAAGATATGCAAGAATCATAGTAATCTGAAGTTTGCCACTGCAATTTGTTTTTTTGAGAACATTTGGATACATTTGGGCCTAGTGCTGTGAGTTCAGCCTCTCTCCAGTGGAATTCGCATCTCAGGAGACCATTGGACCTGACCCTCATTCCCCAGGCTCCCCTCTGCCACCCTCGGCGTATGCTGCCGACATCGGATATTTGGTCGATGGAACACCCCTGGATGCGGCGGGCAACAACGCCATCCACTGAGAGCTGAAGCTGAAAGCCTGAGGCTGCAAATGATGCAGTTGGCAAGATTTACATGTCAATTTGCACAATTTGCACAATCACTTCGAATCACCCCCAGAAAAAAAAGACTTGAACCGTTGATAAGAGTTGATCATTGTGAAATTTGACAAGATCTTGTGGAAACAAAGTGAAATAACATGTTCTGCTCAATGTAAAGCATCGAAATCGAATGAAAATCGAATGAAAGGGGTTGGTGCCATTCCCGACTTTCTGCGGCAGTGATCTGCCAAGAGCTGAGACTCATTTCTCCTTCCTGACAATCCATGCTGCTGAATCATGCGATGAAAACATGGATTCCGTTCAGCTGTGGAAGTTTGGAAGACGAGGAACGACTGATAAGGACAAGGACAAGGTAGAGTGAGGCAACTTTCAACTTTGATCCTCAAACTGCAGGTTTCATCCATCCCCATTGTCGCTACCTGCATCAATTAGTTTGAAGTTGACCCGCATGCTCGAAAGAACTGGACTAGGATACCTAATGGATACAATGAAGATCCCAAGCCCAAAAAGCAACGACGAAAAGACATACTGGAAATCACTGGAAATCTGTAACTCGAAAACTGATGAAAACTGGACATCGTCCACCATCGTCCACCGTTGCCTCTCTCCAGCAATTTGGTTCGACTGCGCTCAACGCTCGATCTGATCTCGTAGATCTCCCTGATCTGTGACCTTGAAAGCGGCGTGATGCCCCTGGGCTGCAGATATGGCCCTTAGAGAGGCCGGTTTTGAGAAGTTCTAGACGTTCCATGACGTTCCAGGATTTGGGAAACCATAATTCGGTGTTGAAATGTGTTGAATACCAGGATTTGGAAACCCATAGACATCATGGTATGATTTGAATCGATCATTTCTTAATACCTCCCTGGACCTAATTACTTGTATTGAGTACGACGCTCACCTTTCGGAAGGACATTCAAGTAATTGCAGGTTTCTTGTTTCTTGTCGATTGCAGTAGTGAAATTGAGCCAAAATAATGCTGAATGAGTGAAACAAAATCAAGGACTGACTAAAACCCCTTCTTATTCCAGTTGTTTCCCCTCAACATCTTCGAGCCGATTGAGTGGAAATGATCGCTTGAGAGACTTGACAGCTTCCCAAGGACCAAGATGTCGTACTTGGCCCTGGCCGGCGTCGGCCTCGCCCTGCTGACCCTGTTTCTTGCCTTCCTGCGGATTCCTTCGCGCTAGATTGCACTATTGAACACTATTGTGTATGCTATTGTGTATGCTATTGTATGCTTGTTTTTCTTGAAGAACGGCACTGGTCAAAACAATTCACTCCAAATTTTTAAAATCTCCAGGTCTCGCCGTCTTTCTTCATTTGTTGGCTTTGAAAGAAGGGTCCTAGGGATTCCTAGGGTGGAATGGCTCACAACCAAACATTGCATTTGTTGGTGTAGAACATCGCAATCTCGGGTGTAACAGGTCTCGGGCACATGGCACCCCAAGAGTGTACGATTTTGATCTTCAGAAAAAGCAGGTCCAATGGCAGATGATGCCTCCATGAGGAGTTGCCTGAAACATGTTGAAACCGTGTAGTACCAGAAATCATGTTTGATCTCAAGAAATTCTGTTGGTCAACTTCCTCCATGGTAAACTGGGATTTTGTTCATTTTCTCGAAATCGTTTTCCAAGTTTTCTCGATTCTTCTCAAAATCGTTTCTAGATCGTTTTCTCCATTTTTCTCCTGCGGAGGCTGCCATCCTCTTTTAATTTCGCAGCGCCCTGGGTGCCGACCACCGGCACCACCGGCCCCGGCGCGGCTTCCGGACGCCTCCCGGCGCTACCGCAAAGCACGGCCACGCCGGGAGCCCATGCGACTGGCACCACGGTCGCAGTTTGGGGGGAAAATATGGCAAATTTGTTTTAAAATGCAGGATTTTGGTTTTAAATTCGATGTACTTCGGTGGCTGGAAACTCTGGACTCATGGGGATCTAAGGTGCATAGAGAGGTGGGTTTAGAGATTTTCATAATTCATTTGGAAGTACAACCATCATGGCTTTATCACGACCTGCGGGGAACCAACTGTTGCCACCGGATTGGCACAGGGGCAGTGCCTCTGCTTGATCTCAAAGTGGGTTCAGGTCAAGAATCAGCTGGACAGCATTTTACATCTGAACTGCTCACTTTCAGTATGAAACATCCGCGTTTCGTCATATCCTACTTTGACCCATCCCTACTTTCTGTTGCTAAAACTACCCCAAAGTCATTGATGTTCCTCAGATCGAAGGGTTTGATGATTGGGAAACGACACAGGTTTCAGAAACCACTAGATAGGTATCAAACGAGATATAATCGGGGTATATCGGGGCATTCTCTCTCCGGAACTTGAATTTCTTGGGGGGAACTCCGTTTGGACCAGAAAGTTGGGGAGTGAACTGGAATCATCGAACACAAGTTGGCGTTTGTCTGCTAGGAGTCATGAGTCACAAGTTACTGTACCGTTGAAATCGTTGAAACATGTCGCAAGAGGTAGCACAAGTCTCAAGTGTCGTCCAGAGGTGCTGAAGAGCTAGTTTTACTCCAGGTTAAACGATCGTCCAGCTAGGTACGAAAAAGGTACGAAAAATGAAAAGAAAGATCTTCCACGGCCGTGTAGCGTAGCCAAGTTCTCCCACAAGCGGAGCCAGGCGGTGCGATGTATGGCATGGCTCTGTTGGCGACCTGTGCATCTGGGCTCCTAGCCCGTAAGCGCAAGGCCAAGGTGACCCGCCAGGACTCCTTGCATGGCATCAAGTTCAGCTACTCCATTCAGAAGGACGATGACCCGCTGGAGGATGAAGTTGAGCACCACACCCTTTTATGTAATGTACGTACATATGATACAAGCAGTATACCGATATTAAGCATAAATATACACAATGTATGTATATATATAATATATATATATATATATGTATACATATTATGTACCTACCTATGTGTCTATGTGTCTATGTGTCTATGTGTCTACTATGTATCCATCTATCTATCCATCTGTCTATCTGTCTATCTGTCGATCTATCCATCTATCCATCCATCCATCTATCTATTTATCTATCTACAGTATCTATCTATCTGTCTGTCTGTCCGTCTGTCAATCTGTCCGTCCGTCCGTCTGTCTTCCATCTTTTCATCTATCCATCCATCCATCTATCCATCCATCCATCCATCTATCTATCTACAATATCTATTTGTCTGTCTGTCCGTCTGTCTCTCTATCCATCTATCTACCTGTCTATCTATCTACCTACCTATCTATTCATCGGTTTAACTATCTGAATCTATCTGTCTATCTATCTACTTAAGGGACGTGTAGCAGATTTACGTCCCATTGACACGTCTGACGACTTCAGGGATAGTACTAGAAATTCCTTCAAAGTTTGCCACCGGCTTCATCGATTGTTCCATGCTATAGGAGATGATAGGAAGTGAAGCATCAGGAAATTATTTGTTTTGACCTCCGGCAATCAAGCATCACCACAGCGGTCAAAAACACCACTGGGACGCTAATTTGAACAGCTTGGAATATAAAAACAAATTAAAAGGATAGGATTTGCTCATGGATAAAAGTTAAAGTGGAGTAGCAAAATGGCAAACTAGCAGGGCTATGCGGGGTTTGTCAACCCGAGCCGCAGCTTTGGTCGCCAGGATGCGTACGCTGACTTGGAGTTCCTGAACGATGTGGGTTGCGTGGCTGACACTCGGGGAGAAAGCGGTTATGAAATTGGAGAAAGTATGGAAAAGTATGGACAAGTCTACTTCAACGGAACATCTTTCCCTAAACGTTTGAAGCCTGTAGTTTCTTCTACCCATCAATCCCAAACTGACCCAAGTAAGATTTGAGAGCATGAACTGGAACAACAAAAGTTCTGACGGAAACAAGGATGTCTTGATACATTGTGTTCAACACCTATGCATAGACACAGTACTTCTGCTTCAAAAGAAACCGCAGAACAGCGTAGTAAAAGCAGAGCAGGTGATGCCAGTGATTGACTTTTGATGAAACATGAACAAAATGTATGAACAATATGACGGTCAGTTTGTATAAACACTAAAACAACTCTTGCAGAGATTACAGTACCGGAAGACATCTACATGCAAGACGAAAATCATTAAAATGAAAACTTCTGCTAAATCTTCTACGTGTCGGCGCGTGTTGTGCCTGCAGGCTACTTGCCTGACGGCACGCCAATGAACAAGGCTGGCAACGCCATCAATCATCCGGAGACCATTGGACCAGATCCACACACTCCGGGTTCTCCGTTGCCCCGTGCTCTCTTCTGCAATTCCGTGGGCTACCTGCCAGATNGCCATCAATCATCCGGAGACCATTGGACCAGATCCACACACTCCGGGTTCTCCGTTGCCCCGTGCTCTCTTCTGCAATTCCGTGGGCTACCTGCCAGATGGCACACCGATGAACGCTGCAGGCAATGCCATGAACCACCCTGAGACAATGCAGCCAGACATGCACACGCCCGGCTCCCCATTGCCACCATCCCACTACTATGCCGATGTGGGCTACTTGGTGGACGGAACGGACATGGCCACTGCTGGTAATCTGTCTGTGCAGGNCGCCCGGCTCCCCATTGCCACCATCCCACTACTATGCCGATGTGGGCTACTTGGTGGACGGAACGGACATGGCCACTGCTGGTAATCTGTCTGTGCAGGGTGCGCCCCCTCCCGTTTCATCGATGCCGGCTGCACCAACACCAGTTGCGGCACCCCCACCCGTTGCGGCACCAACCCCTGTTTCGGCACCACCACCAGTGGCAGCACCAGCATCAGTGTCAGGGGATGTAATGCATGGCATCAAGTTCCCTTACTCGATTCAGAAGGATGCCTATGTTGATTTGGAGTTCCTCAACGACGTGGGTTTCTTGGTTTGATGTGCAAGCCTAAGCAGAAAGTCATTGTGCACAATCACAAACATNATCACAAACATCTAGATTTGAGTTTTGGTGATGGACGGTGATGGTTGAGTGTGCAGTGAGCATTCGGAGAGTGTTCAGAAGCGCAAGTTTTTTTTCTTGGTTACCTTTTTGTTTGAGATGTAGTGCTGCACTTTTCTTCAGCTTAGGCTACTTGCCTGACGGCACGCCAATGAACAAGGCTGGCAATGCCATCAATCATCCGGAGACCATTGGACCAGATCCACACACTCCGGGTTCTCCGTTGCCCCGTGCTCTCTTCTGCAATTCCGTGGGCTACCTGCCAGATNCGCCCGGCTCCCCATTGCCACCATCCCACTACTATGCCGATGTGGGCTACTTGGTGGACGGAACGGACATGGCCACTGCTGGTAATCTGTCTGTGCAGGCTCTCCGAAGCTGCGCACCAAAGCGGTTCTTTTTGGGGAGATGACCTATATTTGCATACCACCATGTGAACAGAGGCAAGAGGACAAATCAGTAGAGGACAAATCAGCCATGACTCTTGTGGCATACCAAGTGCTTGCAAGAGGGAAGTGATCAAGGAAACCCTCATCTCTTATGGGTAGGTGCTCAAACCAAACCATAGGCCATACAATCGCAGATTACTTCCAACACTTTTTTCTTCATAGGATTATGATTGGCACAAATACAAAACACACTGTAAACTCACACATACATATATACAGATTCAATCTATAGATACATGTATATAAGATAAACATGTATAAAAGATATACATGTATATAAGATATACATGTATATAAGATATACATGTATAAAAAATATACATGTATATAAGATATACATGTATAAAAGATATACATGTATATAAGATATACATGTATAAAAGATATACACGTATATAAGATATACATGTATATAATGTATATATATATATATGTATATGTATATATATATATATTATTAAATATCAAATACTGTATTATTAAATATTGAAATTAAATATTGAATATTATATATTATACATCATATATTGTATATATATATATAAAATTATATTATGAATTACATATTATATATTATAGTCATTTATATACTATATATTATATATAATATTCTATATTATATATCATATATGATATATTATATATATCTTATATCTTCTTTTTGTGAAAGAACACTTGTTTTCTGTGGAAATTCTCTGTGATGCATTCTCAGGTGGCATGCGGCCTTGATGTGACATTTTGGCTTCAAGGATCTGAAGCCAGGAAATGTTTGAGTGAGACCTCATGAGCTTTGAAACAAGTTGTGCTCTGAGTTCGCTCACTGACTTTTTTGCATCGGCTATTTCCATTGGCCGGTGCTCTAGGACCATCAGTAGGGGCTGCATCCATTGCTAAGCCCAGCTTGCTTCGCCGATTTGTAGTTGCATGGCCCGCCAAGTGTTGCCTACAGACGCAGAGCTGGCAACTTTGACAACCCTGCCCGAAGTGAGACAATGGGCCGGGCTAGCCGAGGCGCCGTGGAATGCTTTCAATGCTGGTTTAGGCACTTTGCCATCCTTGCGTTTGTTCTCCAATGTTTCTGCCTCAGCCTTTCTTACAGCCATCCGCTCAACCAGAGTCAACGTANTGGTTTAGGCACTTTGCCATCCTTGCGTTTGTTCTCCAATGTTTCTGCCTCAGCCTTTCTTACAGCCATCCGCTCAACCAGAGTCAACGTAGCCAGTGGTGGAGACCGCGAATTGACTGTGCTAGAGACAATTCATTGGCATTGATGTGGCGCATTGCGAGGCAAGCATACCAATTAGAAGATGCAGACCCGTTAGCAGATCCTCCTCCTGCTACAGCTGCGCCGCAAGTGGCACCATCTGGGTCGGTTCAGTCTCCGAAGAAGATCAAGACAAGTTCGGTGCTGGACCAACTGGACGAATCAGAAGTACAGCAGCTCACGCAGGCAGAGTTGGATCAGGCATATCCAAATCACGTAGGAGTGACAGGATCGGATCCTCCAGAGGACGCCGAACCAACGGCCGACCAAATAGCGGCTCTACATGCCAAGGTCATAGTGAGGGGCGAAAGCCCCTACGCAGACTTTTCTGTCCTGACACCATTCGGCAGACGGGCTCAACGTCAGATGAAGGCACGTGCATGGACCCTACAGCAGGACGGCACGTTTCGTGCCTTGGACGTGCCAGGTCCACCAAGCTTCAATGCTTGGTCTGCATGC
>BGPT01001744.1:59376-72536 GCA_003297045.1 Symbiodinium sp. clade C Y103 | reverse complement strand
CAACACAACAGAAAACACTTCTAGTTCCGCCATCTTGAGAGGAAAACATATTGAGAAGGGAGGTAGGGCGGGGGATCGAATGCGAACTATTGAGAATTTGTGAAAGAAAACTTGTTTTCTGTGGAAATTCTCTGTGATGCATTCTCAGGTGGCATGCGGCCTTGATGTGACATTTTGGCTTCAAGGATCTGAAGCCAGGGAATGTTTGAGTGAGACCTCATGAAAATCCCCACCCCCCCTAGTTACACGTTGTGAACCCTTTGGATTTCATGAAACCCTTGTACTGAAACCGGGGGGTTTGAGTTAGCTTCCTGATGTGTTGGAGTTTCCCCGTCTGCTGGGGATCGCTCGGAATTGGCTGAACTGAGGTAAATTCAGATCCGATGAGCGGTTATTCAGAGACTTGGGAGCATCAGCAACCGGAAGTGGTTGCTCAGGTCGCTTGGGTGGTTAACGNGCTGAACTGAGGTAAATTCAGATCCGATGAGCGGTTATTCAGAGACTTGGGAGCATCAGCAACCGGAAGTGGTTGCTCAGGTCGCTTGGGTGGTTAACGCTGGGAGGAGTGTGTACCACCCAAAAGATTGCGAGTAACCTAGAAATCTCCAACACAACAGAAAACACTTCTAGTTCCGCCATCTTGAGAGGAAAACATATTGAGAAGGGAGGTAGGGCGGGGGATCGAATGCGAACTATTGAGAATTTNCAACACAACAGAAAACACTTCTAGTTCCGCCATCTTGAGAGGAAAACATATTGAGAAGGGAGGTAGGGCGGGGGATCGAATGCGAACTATTGAGAATTTTAATAATAGTAGTAATAATAATGACAAGGTTAGATTTTAGATTACATTAGATTACATTAGATTACATTAGATTGCATTCAGTTAGATTAGATTGTTATATTAGATTAGATGGCGTTGGATTAGATTCCACCACATTAGACTACAGTAGATTAGTTTACAATAGATTGCATTGCATTGCGGCGCATTGCATTCACAACACTGACTGTGAATATATTATGTATGTGCGCGTGCGTGGGCATGCGAACATGTGGTCACAGATGCGACAGATGAAACTCAGCGAGATGGACGCAGCGGGGTTGGAGCCCGCGAGGGGGGGGTACAGATTCAAATGAATAATCATTTGCAACCAGGGGGCCCCAAAACCAGTTCGGCATGAAAATCATGCGAGCTGCATCCAGTCTTCCCCCCAATAAATTGCTAACGCAAATCCAACTCAAGCTAGCAAGCTAGCTTTCGTGATATACTATAATGAGATTATATATATATATATATTATGTAGCTTTGTGTGTGTGTGTGACTGTGCATGTTGATTTGCCATGCAGCACCAATGTGTGACACACTCAATTGCTTGGCATCCTCCTTCAGTAGCATCCCGTGGTGTGGGTTCATCGATGTTCATCGTGCGAACTTTGGAGACCTTACAGAACTGCCCCAGCCATCAGCAGTACATTGGCAGGTGCTTCGCAGCAAATGGCTGGACAACATCTTGGAGAAACTGGCTGTGGAGAAGTGTCAGTGAATGTCAGTGAGACATGGTTATGAAAAGCACCCATCGACCCATCGCCACCGCCTCTCAAAATGAGATGGTGGGCCAAGTGGGAGCCTGGGAGCCTGGGAGCCTTTGAACTTCCAGAAAATGGAGCTGCGCAGGGTGGAACTGAATACTTGTTTCAACAGGCTGAACCAAGAAGTCATCAAAACACGTTGAAGCACCACAGTGTTTGATTCTATCCTCCTTGTATCATCTTGCATTGTGAATATCGCGCTCTTAAGGGTGTGTGGAGAAGGCACGTGGCCCGTTTCGAGCGCCATAGCATGCCATTGCTCCCAATTCGCAGGCCTTGACGTTGGACATGAACACCACCTTCATTTCAGCCGCCAGCGTCCCAGCAGCCCTAGCGGCACCCTTGGTTCCCAGCATTCCCAGTGCCAGGTGGTTCAACGGTGGTTCAACGGTGGTTCAATTTTGTTTCACAGTTTCAAGGCTGATCGCTTCAGCCTGAACCAGATCTTTGGACAGTTGCCAGCTCAGCACAGCTCAGCACATCCCTCACCCTGTTCAACAGATGAATCAGATCAGTGGTTTTTTGAACTTTTTTGAGATGATGTGCTCACAGATCTTTCAAAGATGTGGCCAACAGGGGTTCAGCCAAGATGACGAGCACATCCACTCGCATACACTGGCAGGCTCAGCGTGAATGGTGACCTCTATGTGGATCGCGTCGCAGAGGGGTCAAGGTCTCAGGGCGTCCTGCTCCTGCTCCAACAGTCATGTCTTCCACCCCTCTGGCGCTGAGGATAGAGATCCATGAAGGTCAACGGCTCAGACTGATCATGCAGTGCACAATGATAGGTTTGCTCTACCTGAAGCCTTGCAGCATTTAGCACTAAATTGCCTCAGAATGTAAAATGGTAAAACGAGAAGTGCTAGCCGCGCTTATCTTAAGTGCGACAGCCTTTGGCTTCAAGGTAAGAGTTGTACCGGCCAAAGCGCTCTTGCCAATCTCTTGCCATATCGCAAGAATAATTCAACAAACCATTTGGATTTTGCCACGTTCACACTTTGAGGCAAAGGTAGCGACAAGGGGTCAGGGACCTGATGACACGGACTGGGATCAAGCCAGAAGGGAATGGATGGAATGGATATGAAGCTGCAAACCCACCAGATCAAATCAGGCGAGGTCGCATACAAATCAAACAATCAAGAATCAATAATTGATTGATTGACTAGTTGATCATTTAATTTTGTACCTCAGATATGGCTCCAAAACCACAACCTAAACATGAGCGAGCCCATGTCCATGATACCATGACCAAAGCATGTTGCTCACACGCAGTCGGTGCCTAATGAAGGAGATATGATGCAGCACGGCAATCCCCTGACAGCAATTGGACTTGTAGGATTTGGGTAGCCTGAGGCTACGCATAGTCAGTCAGATATTGCTGTTGCAGCTGGGGATTTCAAATGTCGTTTTAATTTCTATGATCAGAAGCAAGTCTCATCAGAATGTGCCACCAATCCAGGTGGGTCAGAGAGATTCTGCGGGAGCATTTCCCTGGCAGGCCAGTTCCGTCCGGTCCAGAACTGGGTTCAATCCCCCAGCATTTGGTGGTTGGCAGGTTATATCTGGAAAGATCCGACTTCATCGACTTTGTGAACATGTCCAAAGCCAAGAGATAGCCAAGGCAAAGCAAATGCTGAGAATTTCTGAGAATCCCTGAGCATCTGAGAATATCTTTGATGTTGGATGTGGTGAGAACGATCGGTCCTGAGGTATAGACGTCATCGTCATGCCTTTATGCAGAAGATTTTCAGTGAGGCACCGGGAGAGATGTGTTGAGTGTTTTATGGTCAGATGTTGATGAAATTTGCAGGTTTGGAATGGTTTATGTTTGCCATTAGCAACTGCAGGTTGATCAAGATGGCTCCAAGTCGGTGAGTCTGGAGGAAATCGTTGCTCGACCATGTAGCGACATGGGTGTTTTATTATTTATGTTGTTTTCTGTTCATTTTCCTCGTGCGTTGGCACCAGACTCACTGGAAATGAAAGAACTGAAAGAGCCATGCAGATGGTGGTCATCCGTATGAGATCTTATGAGTGCTGGTGGTTTCCGTTGGCGGTTTGGAAGCGCGGGACATGGCGGGACACAACTGCCACCTTCCGAGGTTGTACTCTTGGGTCGTCGCGGCATCACGATCCTTGGTGAAATTGGTTGAGACAAGCTGGTGCAAGGAAGGTTTGGAAGCCATATGTTCCTTGATGTTCCTTGTAGGTGCGCCACAGATATTTTTGACTATTGTAACAATTGTTGAATTGGAGGTTTCAAAATCAGTCGAAGAAGAAACATGAGTCCCCTTGAAACACTGGCAGATTCTGGACTGGCACTCCAAGTTCAAAAGCTACACCCCAAGATGCTGTGGGACCTAAATCGGAATGCAGCCTCGTTTTCTGATGCCTTTTCTTTTTCTTCACCACCACCACCACCACAACAACAACAACAGCAATTGGTGGCCCTTGAAACTTGATGTCACCTTTCGCAACGGACGCCCCAAGGCCTGTGCTGAGCTGCGTGGAGCGAATCTTTCGTGAAGTCACAGGCCATGGAAGCATTTGGACGCGCATTTGTGAGAAACGCAGATCTCGATTTTTGAAAAGCCAAACAGTTGGCAACCCTTTTCACAGACATACACACACACACACACGAACACACTCACACATGTGCGCGCGCGTAATGTTTTGGATATATTGCCCTCTACCATATTTGGATGTGTGCATGAGAGAAATGCACACCTTGAGACGTCTGACTTGACTTTGGTACTGCACACCGTGGCAGGAGAGAGGACAGTGCGCGATCTCTCTTTTGACGAGTCCCTTGGCTACTGACTCACGAGACGTTCGCAGCAGGGAAACGATGTCGAAAAAGTCATTGCTGTCCTGATGTGATGTATTTTGACATGTTTTGATACTTTACAATATGTTTGGATGTGTTTGCGTAATCTGCATTCCGAAAGTGTTGCATGATGTATATCCAAATCACCCAGGTTTGTGCAGATCTACGACGTGGTTCAAGCTCGTGCGGGCTTCTCTGAAAACGACTTGGTGAGGTGCCATTTCCCGGACCTGTGGGAATCTGTGGTAAGACATGGGAAGATGTGGAGATTGTATGGAATAAGTATGGAAATAGCAATAGTGAATCAACTTGTGAATGCTTCAAGTTTTGCCACGTGCATCATCTGCGGAGGTTTCTTGTTTCATGCTGTGGAGCTGTTCTTTCTGGCAGCTTCGGCTCAAGGCCCTTGCTTGATTTTTTAATTCCGTTTAAACCAGACGCCTGAATGGGAAGCTCCGCCTTGATTCAGCAAGCACATTCTTGAGTTATCATCATTTGTTGGCGGCTTTCATTTGTAGGAAAGGATTGAAAATGCTCAGTCCCATCCAAATGCAGAGTTTCAAGCTTCCAAACTCGATCACATGCGGCGGGGATTGGGCACCCCCGCAGCAAAAAGATACCCAGCCTCCCAAGCCTGTTTTTGGATGATGTGATGCATGTCACCACCATAGGTCTGGACGCATTTTGATATCGTTAGGTTATGTGATTGGTAGATGTCTTGTGGCTCGCCAGATCTGAGGCGACTGAGACGTGGATATGGAGACTCTGGGGCTCTCGACGGATGATACGATCTTCTTTTGGTGCGCTTGCGCACTGCTGCTTGTGAACTTGTTGGTTTTCTGCCGCGAAGCTCCAGTGCTTTGCAGGAGTTGGTATGACAAGGTGAAAAGTCTCAGGTGGAGGGAGTGGTATCATTGGTATCCCACCATCAGCCGAAAGGATCAAATCAGGGCGGACTTTCTTTTTAAAGAGACTTGTGCCAGGAAGGTGATTTGGGCACGGCGCTTCATGTCATATGCCCTTCCTCTCTCTGTTTGCGGCACATGTTCGGTCTTGTACAACATGTGGGCAGGGAATGCACAATGGATGTCTGTAGCAACGATTTGGTCCCTTCTGATGTTGCACGTTTCCTTCCTGATGGTTCACCTGGTGCCATCATTGATAACGGCAAAAGTGTTGGACTTGATTTGCTTGGTCGCCCATGGTTTCCTGGCTTTTTTGGTATCTCCACTGGGAAGCCCCGACTTTGACGATGTTTTCATCTTGCAGTTGGTGGGCTTCATGTTGGTGCAGATTGTTGTCGTTGCCGTTGCCGCACATTACACTGGAGTCCTCTTCAGCCATGGCTTAGTCGTTGGAGTGGTCCTGTGGCGTGTGTCCACTGAGACAGACCTTGCATCTGGGGGACCTGACACCGTTGCGAACCCGCGGACTTTGGTTTTCTGCAATATTTTCTTCACAGGCTCGCCCCGGTGCGCCCTTTAGCTTCAGATTCTATTAGATCCTTTATGCTCCTTTAGATGGTTTGAACATGTTTGAAAGGGTTGTTATGTGGGGATCCGTGACAATCCTTATCAAACCTGATCATGATCAATTGTGATCAAGTGTGACAGGTGCGGTGGTTGCAGTCCATAATATTGCGAACCAACTCATCCTCCACACCGTGGAGACGACGATGAGGGCAAGCGATAGCAATCGGCATCTCAGTGCAGCTTCCGCACTGCTAGAGCTCACATGCGATGCTGTCTCCTGGCTGCAGTCATTCTGATCATTCTGGGATTCTGATGGGTTCAAACACATGCAAAGGCAATCAAAATCATAGCAGTTTTGGAAGCATAGAACATCCAGTTGCCGGCTGTTCTGATGCTGAGACCAGGGCACCAGAGTCTTCAAGAGCCATAGCCACGTTGTGTCTTTTGAAAGTTAGATGGAGTTTTTTTGCATTTTCCAAAAGGTTTGCGAGATTGACAGCGACTTAAAGCTCCAGTCACATTCGCAGAAGTTAGCAACCATGCTCTTGCGCCGGTCTGGTACGAGTTTGGAGGGGCGGAAGCTGACGGATTTCATTGCCCCAGGCAGGTTTTTTTTGACGTCACCACTTGTGCCATCAAGAAATATGAATCTTTCATCAGGAGAAATCCAAAAGCTCTGCAGCACAGGGTCTGAACTTAACCACCCTGTGGCCGGCTTGACCAACATTCTCACATATTTTTAACCATGGATGTGGAACATGGGACCAACGAACTATTTCACAGGTACTTGTATCGCTTGCACCTGTGCCTGTGTTGATCTGCGGTGTAGGTGAGGCTGAACGTGCCCAAGAAATTCTGATGTCTCGAATTCGGAGCGATCGTGCAGCCCATGCCTTTCATACCCACTTGGTTGATAGCTACTCGAGCAAGTTCCGCACTGAAGTCTTCCAGGTGAAATATGCCATGATGGATGGCCGCGAATGCCACCTAGTAGGCCTTCGAGATTTTACAGATCTAAAATCCTTGGCAGGTGAAAATGCAACCGACGCAATTCAGGATGAGTCTGAAATGGCTGAGGCAGCTTCTGCCGTGGCCTCTGCGCAGTCTCCTGGAAGATTCGATGCCTTCGATGTTTTCTCAGAGCCCAGCTATGAGCTGCCACCAGACTCGGACGCCAGCGAGTCAGTCCTGAGCAACGCCACACTGCAGCGAACCGACCGTGAGAACGGAATTGTGGAGAAGAGATTGAAGTACTTTGGACCAAGCAATGGGCCCTAAAAGGGACATGGACTTGGGTTTTTCTTGCAAGGTTTTGACCCCAAGCAAGAATAAAACACATGAAAAACATGAAACACATACAAGCTCCAGCAGCATCAACTCACCCTGGCCTGAATCAGCATGGAAGCGAGTGAATCAGGTATTCTCATAAGGATGCTTTTCTGGAGATTGACATGGAAGCTGAGATGGTCGAAGCTGCATCTGCTCCCTTTTGCAGCCTTGCTGGAAAATCCCTCAGCCAGAGTCTTTTGCACTGCAATATTTTGGATTGGAGCCGGTAGAGCTGAATTTCAGTGGGTAGTGGGCTACAACGTAGATGTAAATTATGCAATACATGATGCACTCAGCTACATTCCTGCTACACCCAGTTGGCTACGGATAGGCTGGATTTTCAGTGGGCTTTTTGAAAGCAGATGCTGAATGTTGGATCTTCAATTCATCTTCCAGACCCCAGGGATTGTGGCCACGCCTTCTCTTGGATGACTTTGCAGCTCAAAGGAATCCAGTTGAATCCAGTTGAATCCAGTTCACCATCGGCTATGGTTTGGGCACCTGACAATCCTAAGATAAGTGCAATGGGTGTTCAATGATAGCCTGTGCGCTTTCCTTTGCACCTCAAGTCTTCCTCATAGCAACAATCATCAACAATCCCATCCCGTTCCTCATCGTTCCCAATTTTCTCAGGTTTCGCATCAGACTTCACTCGAGAGCTCCTTCATCGTTTGCGCGACTCGGATTCGATGAGTTTGTCAGAACATCACCCCTAAGGCCACCAGTCAGCTGCATCCCACTTGGATCCTTGATTCATATTGTATAATTGAGTATAAATAAAATGCAATACATATATTAATACGATATTCGCTCTCTATTCATTATATTCATTTTATATTCATACTACGTTCGCTCTATATTCACAGTATATTCATGCTATAATCATACCAGTAGTACCGCACAAGGCGGTGGCGGAAGTTTCAAGAATAGGAAAACTATAGGAGAGGTTCGTTGCTGTGAATGATGGATGGTAGAGCGGACCCACTGATGGACCGACACGTGGCTGGAGGCAGCGCAGTGTTGTTGTGGTTGTAGTTGTAGTTGTAGTTGTTGTTGTTGTTGTAGTTGTAGTTGTAGTTGCAGATGTAGATGTAGTTGTGGTTGTAGTTGTAGTTGTAGTTGTTGTAGTTGTAGTTGTAGTTGTAGTGCGACGCAGTGTAGTGCTGTTGTAGTGGTCATCGTGGTTGTAGCTGTAGCCGTTGTAGCTGTAGTTGTCATGTAGTTGAAGTTGTAGTTGTAGCTGTAGTTGTGCTTGTTGTAGTTGTTGTAATTGTAGTTGTTGTAGTTGTAGCTGTTGTAGTTGTAGTGGTTATTGTGGTCGTAGTTGTAGTTGTAGTCGTAGTGGTAGTTGTAGTGGTAGCTGCAGTGGCAACGTAGGTGTAATTGTGGTTGAAGTGGTTGTTGCGGTTGTAGTTGTAGCTGTTGCAGTTGAAGTTGTAGTTGTTGTTGTAGTTGTTGTAGTTGTTGTAGTTGTAGCTGTTGTAGCTGTTGTAGCTGTTGTAGCTGTTGTAGCTGTTGTAGCTGTTACTGGTTGTTGTGGCTGCATTTGTAGTTGTAGTGGTAGTGGTAGTTGTAGTGGTAATGTAGTTGGAGTTGTAGTGGTAGTTGTAGCTGTCATGTAGTTGAAGTTGTAGCTGTAGTTGTTGTATAGCTGTTGTAGTTGTAGTGGTTGTTGTGGTTGTAGTTGTAATTGCAGTTGTAGTCGTAGTGGTAGTTGTAGTGGTAATGTAGTTGTAGTTGTAATGGGAGTTGTAGTGGTAATGTAATTGTAGTTGTAGTTGTGGTTGTAATTGTATTTGTGCTTGTACTTGTGGTGGTGGCGTAGTCACATCCAAATTTCAAAAATCGTCCCGAAACCCTCAGTTTTTAACACTTTTGACATGGAAATGTGCTTCGCGCCACAACGGCGTGCACTTTTTCGACATCGAATCATCATNTTTTGACATGGAAATGTGCTTCGCGCCACAACGGCGTGCACTTTTTCGACATCGAATCATCATCGAATCGTCAAAAAGTGGTCCGAGACCCTCACGTTTCTACGGTTTTCACTTCGAAACGTGCTTCGCGCCACAGCGCCGTGCACTTTTCGACATCTCAACTTCCAAAAGCGCTCCGAACCTGACAGTTTTTAACACTTTTTACTTCCAAATGTGCTTCGCGCCACAACGCCGTGCAGTTTTTCCAAAGCTTAACTTCCAAAAGTGCTCCGAACCCAACAGTTTTTAACACTTTTGACTTCCAAATGTGCTTCGCGCCACAACGGCGTGCAATTTTTCATCTCTCATCCACCGACATGTCTCCGCACCCGCCGCTTTAGCGAGCCTCCTTTTCGANTTCATCTCTCATCCACCGACATGTCTCCGCACCCGCCGCTTTAGCGAGCCTCCTTTTCGACCCTCCGGAGCCACAAAACATTGGAAAAACACAGTGTTTCGATAGCAGCTCCAATGACAATGCTTTCGGGGCTTCGCCCTGTTCTAATTCAGCTCGATATATTGACAGGGCATACGCTATCCTCAGCAGCCTTCCATTCAACTTCTTTAGACGGAACAGCATGGTCAGCCTCCCCTTCGTTGCCACACACTGCACTTTCCTGGTCGGTCTTGGCTAGGGCAGAGTCCACTGTTGCAGACTGGATTCTGTCGCCTTTTGATTCAGATTGTTGTGTGGGCATATTCACTCCGGTTTGTAAATTCCTGGGAATGGCCATACGCGACTTTCCTACCTTTTCGCGCATCTGTTTCTTCTCTTTTCTGACTTTCTCATCTCTGATCTTCTCTCTTCTGACTTTCTTTATGGCTGTGCTTTTCCATCTGTCCATATTGTCGGAAGTTTGACTTCTAAACTTCTTTCGCCTATATTCATTATATATTCCTTTTGAATTCATTTTATATACATACTATGTTCGCTCTATATTCATAGTAGATGCATACTATATTCGCTCAATGTTCATACTATATTCATACCACATTCATACTATATGATATGCATCCTATGCTCCTACTAAATTCATTTTAAATTCATACTACATTCATACTATATTCATACTATATTCATACTATGTTCATACTATATTCAAACTATATTCATACTATTGTCATTATATATTCATACTATATTTATACTTTACTCATGCCATTTTCAATCTATATTCATACTATATTCATACTACATTGATACTATATGCATCCTATGCTCATACTAGATTCATGCTATATTCATACTACATTCATACTACATTCATACTATATTCATACTATGGTCATACTATATTCATACTATGGTCATACTATAGTCGTGTTATATTCATATAGTATATTCATAGTATATTCATACTAGAGTCATACTATATTCATTCTATATGCATTTTATATTCATACTAAATTCGCTCTATTTTCTATTATATCCATACTTATATTCATACTATACGTACGCGGCGACACCATCGTTTGCCCAAGAATGCAGACGGCATTACATGTTGATACATGATGATTCAATTCTTACAATCCTTCAACATCTTTCTACTTCTCACCATTTAGAAATTTGAATTCGTAGTGCAACATCACTTTGAGCAAGGGCAGTGCCATGAAGGATGCGTTAGTGCCTTACTCTGGCATGGGTTTGAGTGTCAAAATATCAATGGTCCAGCCGATTTTCCAGATTCTGCACCAGAGGAGTGTTTGGGATGTCAAACGGAACGTGCGACCCTTTTCTTTACCGGTCACACTATATTCATACTATATTCATACTATATTCACATTATATTCATACTTTATTCACACTATATCCATACTTTATTCATAATATATTCATTTTATATTCATTCTATATTCATATAATATTCATTTTAAAATTCATATTATATTCTTCCTATATTTGTATTGTATTTATTTATGTTGGAATTCATATATAATCACATATTTATTTATATTGGAATTCATATACAATCACATTTTTTTCCAATTATTTTAGTTTTATATTCATATTGCATTTATCCTTTATTCATACAATGTTCATATTTTGGTCACGCTAAATTCGTGATAATTTATATTTTAGTCATTCTATTCATTTTAGATTCAAGTGACATACATATTTTATTGTCACCATATTCATACTGTATTCATACTATATTCATACTATATCCATACTGAAATCAAACTATCATTTCATACTTGATTCATTTTATATTCATACTATAATCAGACGTGATGATTTGACGTATCTTTGCTGTTGGCACCCAGGCCCCCACAAGGGGTCGTTGTTTTTATCAGGGACTCATTACATCCCAGGTGAAGATGCGATCCAATTCAACGCCCAGCAAAGATTTCAAGTACCGGACCAAGTGGCGACGTTTCAAGCAATGCCGATCTATGTGGATCGGTCCATCATAATGACATCTGGTGTCATGAAACTTGGCTTGTGATGACTGTGATGTTTGTTTCCTTGTTTTGACATTTCAATTGCTTCCATCGTACCCGTGGACAAGGAAAGTTTCTCTTACACGCTACGGCAGCCTCAACGTCATCATGTGCATCAACCATGCCGAAGTGCAGAGCTTCACAACGAAAACATCTGAAAGGATGGACATGAGACCTTTGTCGCTGTAAACCTTTTGAAAATTTCTCAAACAATCTACAAAATTGATATGTAGCACATTGTAGCACCATATCACATCCTAGTCTCCCTGAGTCTCTCTCCAGCTCTCTGTACAGATGGTGAGACTTTGTGGAAGGCCGTTCGGAGGGATGGGCCACCATGGCCAGCGCTTTGTCTTGCAAGCCGACTGTTTTGAAGGAGAAAAAGTAGGCGAAACTCGGTGGTGGTACGAGGTGATTGGACTGAAATGTCGCACGTGTGATCTTTTTGAATATGCTGCAACATTTTACGCACTTGAAAGCCTTCAATGATTTGTTGACGAGTGTTCTTTGAACACCCCGCAATCGGCCCCAATCTATTTTTGCCATGTGAAACTATATATAACTATTACGAAAGCCAGCCAGCAGGCTAGGCTGAAGTTATTATTACGAACGAAAGTGAGCTTAAGGGGTTTGGGGGGAGAGCTGACCAAAATGCATAATTTTGACGCAAATAGGTGGTGNAGTGAGCTTAAGGGGTTTGGGGGGAGAGCTGACCAAAATGCATAATTTTGACGCAAATAGGTGGTGTTCTACCTGGGACACCGGGTCGTTTTTGAGGGTAATGTACCGTGTCGCAATTGAGTGACGGTGGGGTATCGATTCCCCCCTGGTCCGCCCCTGGGGGGTTGTAAAAAGTGGATACCTGAGAAGGATGTAACGAAAGCCAGTTCGAATCTGGGATCTGGAACCAGATGGCAAGGGACCCATGTTTCTTGCCCTTTTTAGTGCCGTCATAGCCTGTTTTTCGAAAGAAAAATTTCATATTGGCTCGCTCACCTGTTGCTAAATGNGATGGCAAGGGACCCATGTTTCTTGCCCTTTTTAGTGCCGTCATAGCCTGTTTTTCGAAAGAAAAATTTCATATTGGCTCGCTCACCTGTTGCTAAATGTTGTTGCTGTCTCGATTTCATGCCTTTTTCTTTCGAATAACACGCTATGACGGCAGCAAAAAAAAACAAGAAACATGGGTTTAGAGGCCGTTTAGAGAGTGAGTCCAATTGGAGACATGAGGCCATTTAGAAATAGAAAAACTGCTTCTTGGAGTCGTAAAAAGCTTTCAAGGAGATAAAAATAAAGGACATGAGCACTAGAGGCCATTTAGGGATAGGCTCTTGGACTCGCAAAGGAGCCTTGAAGGAAATGAGATCTAAAGGTAAGTGAGTCCAGTTGGGGACATGAGGTCATATAGAGATAGGAAAACTGCCTCGTGGCGTCTTAAAAAGGGTTTCAAGGAGATGAGATCTAAAGCCAAGTGAGTCCAGCTGGAGATGCGAGGTCATTCAAGGTTTGCCTCCGGGGGTCGTA
>BGPT01001744.1:34093-45870 GCA_003297045.1 Symbiodinium sp. clade C Y103 | reverse complement strand
GTAGTTGTGACATGTTTTTGCTAGCACCTGGCAGTGCACCTGGCGTACATGGCTGACTTGAGGTGGATGACAAGGGCAAGACCACCACCTTGACCAAGGAGCAGGTGGTTCGTGGCAAGCGTTTGTTTATCGCTGCCTGCGCCTCTTGCCATGTCGGCGGTGGCACCCGCACCAACCAGAACGTCGGCCTGGCCATTGAGGAGTTGAGCGGTGCCCAGCCAAACCGAGCCACTGTCGAGGGATTGGTGGACTACCTGAACAACCCCACCACCTACGATGGACTCAAGGACTTGCTGACGCAGTGTCATTGAAGTNAGCCACTGTCGAGGGATTGGTGGACTACCTGAACAACCCCACCACCTACGATGGACTCAAGGACTTGCTGACGCAGTGTCATTGAAGTCATACTATTTTCACACTGATCAAAGCGGCAACTTTCTGCCCACTGCTTGCAATAAACATCTTGGAAGCAAGTGCTTCTTGTATCTTTTTTTCAAGAGCTCGCGACGTGCTGTTTAGATCCATGGTTCATCCAGCAACAGTTTATGATTTGGATGTTTTGACACCTGTCGAACTGCAAGGCACAAAGTTGCCTGTCACAGCTGACTGT
This sequence comes from Symbiodinium sp. clade C Y103, assembly GCA_003297045.1. Classification (NCBI taxonomy): domain Eukaryota; class Dinophyceae; order Suessiales; family Symbiodiniaceae; genus Cladocopium; species Cladocopium sp. clade C. The sequence continues at coordinate 45,260 of BGPT01001744.1, read as the reverse complement.
TTCCACTGTCTTTGCACCTCTTCACTTCTCCGGTTGTTGTGGGTTTCTGGCGATACTCCGGAATCATTCTGGGAATGATCCACAGGACATTTCTGAGGTCCACCCATCCATCAAGGGTGGCGACATTTGGCCAAAGATGCGATCAATGAAGCAGCAGGAGAGTTATGGTGACATCAGTGCGTGCTGTTTGAACAGTTTCGCAAGCTACAGCTTGACTTGTGAACCGAGCACCGATCTCTGATATCAATTAGATTATCTTTCTTGCTTTTTCAAGTAGTGGATGCTATGTGGATGCTATGTAGGTACAATCTCCAGCTGTGCCCTTTTTGCCCTTTCCCTGTGACATCCTGTGACNGTGGATGCTATGTGGATGCTATGTAGGTACAATCTCCAGCTGTGCCCTTTTTGCCCTTTCCCTGTGACATCCTGTGACATCCTGTGACAAACCAGATGGATTGCGAGTCATTGCAGGACTTGTATGACATGTCCGCGTACATCCTTTACCAGAATCAGACTATCCCAGAGAAGTGGGGCGGAGGAAAGGTGTACTACTAGGCCGAGGTTTACCTGGTACCTGCTGCCTTCCAGTTTCCAGGGTCAGATGCACATAGTATGGACTTAGTTCAGGAAATGCACAGTATGGCATGGGCAAATTCGTCCTGCACAGCGCAATGCCAACAGCCGAGTGGTTTTTCCCCAAGGGGCCCAAGCGTGACAGATCCTGCATCGGAGCAGTGGCAAAAAGATCAAACGGCTGCAGGCGTCACACCAGTTTTGGTTGCATGATGTGAATGCATTTGAATGCATTTGATATATTTTAAATTTTGCGGTGTTCGGCCATTGGACTTTTGGTGTGCAAGAGTATCACGATTGAATTGAATTCGCAAGTTTAGTGGTTGTCTAGCTGAGTTATGAATCTTGACTGTGACTGGCTTTCTAAACAACACTGAGCTTGCTAAACTCATGATTGACATTCTAGGATATTTTAGGATTGAATTCGGGGATATTCCTGGCATTTCCTTTCCGATAGCTCAGAGCCAAGGAAATCCAAGGAAGAATTAGCAAGAAGAAAAAATCTTATAGCTGGTAGAGAAGGGCACAGGTGCAAAACGGAAGGATTTGGCAGCAGACACAGGAGCTGGAAGGATAGCCCTTTTTGGAATTATACATTTGTTGAGCCATTACGATTCTTGTTGTTGCTTGGTGCTACAGCCAGTCAGATCGCTACAGCTAGGTGAAAACTAGAAGAGAATTCTTCAAGTGTGAAACTTGGAGTACTGACGCTAGATCATCTGTAGCATTTACGGCGAAAATATGATGAGGTCGTAACTGCCAAAGGTGAGTCAGGAAAGTTGAAGCAAAGATCACTCTTTATCAATATTACTGTAATATATATATATATATAAGTCAGTTATATAATCATAGCATATCAATGCATATCATAGCTTGGGGTCATTCACCCATTTGGGCTTGGTTGGGCTGCAGCCAAGGATATATGGAACCGCCCACATGGCAGGAGCTGTGGTGATGTGGAGATTGAACACTTGTTGTCATAGTTTTTTATGGTTTCTTCGAGTGTCGTCTGTTTTTCATCCCCAACTAGTTTTGCCTGTGTTGGATGAACCACCGGTTTCGAACAACAGCAGGAGTCCTTGGTCTTGTTTGACCGTGCGGGAGGGCTGCCACATATTGCACTGCAGCTGCCTGTGCCACCGAAAGAAACCTTACCCAAGGAGGCTGGAGATTGATGGGTTTGACTTGTCCATCTTCACTGGGGCGTGTTGGACTGGCAGCTTTCTGAGGGCTGATATTGGCTGATGGCTCATTGTTGGAAGTTTGTTTATTGTATTCCATGGGATTGGTCCAGTGCCAAGCAGGTCTATGATGAAGCGCTTCGAAGGCTGATTCACTATCCGTCGGCATTGGTAGCTGCAACTTGGATAGTTCGATCACTCCAGGTGTGGAAATCCCAAGGGCCAAAGCAGGGGAAATCTGCAGACTTCTCTTTCCTCACTGGAATGGTTGAAGGGAAAATTTACAGGAAACCATCGTTTTTCCCATCAAATCTAGGGGTTTCCTGTAAATTTTCCCTTAAACCAATCCAATGATTTCCTGGGGACCAGCTGAGGTGTTGTCCTACTGGCCCCTGACGATCTTCTCAGTAAACTCCTTACAGGACCTGCTGCACCTTGCTATTCCATGCTATCCCTTTGACAGTGACCATGGGCAGCAACAGGAGCTCCTACGAAAAGAGTTGCCAAGCGCAACCCCAGGCGAAAATCCCAGCCAGGACAGCATGCCACAGCTTACTACATGATGATTATTTTTGCTGCTCCCATCATTAGTTGTCATGATCATTGTCACTGTTTTTACTTCTTTATTGTTGCTATCGATTTGTGTAATGTTGTATATGTCTCTTTACCTGTTTTCCTACATGTGCTGATATGATTAAGTATGAACATCATCTGAACATCATATCCATCACTTCACCCAGCCCTCCCGTCATCTCCCGTCCCAGCCCCAGGAGGAGCGCAGTCGCTATGAGGCCTTGGCGCTGATCTCGGAACAGGACGACCCGGAGATGGCCTTGGACCTGTCACCCGGCACGAATGGAGGGGAAATCCATACATCAATTGACTACATGACCAATATTATACTTATATATATATAGTACAAATATGCTTATATACACAAATATACTTATATATATATACACATACACATGATACTGATATGATTGATATTTGATGATATGTGTCATTGTGATTGCATAGATGGAAGTTAGTTTGATCTGACTTTTGAATGGATCTATGCATGGAAGGATGGATGGCAAAACGATATGAATAAATTGAATAAATATGATGATCACCTGATAAGCCTCATTCATTCCCCCAGGCCAGGATCATGATCCAAATTTTGTTGCACATTGCAGCCAAAGTATTGACCATGAGTGGAGAAGGGTGGTTCCAAGGCACAAAGAAGATGATTTTTTTTGGAACCACCATCAGAGTTGGTTGGGACCCGGTCACTTATACGACTTATATATACTTGCATCATTTCATGATTCAAATATATTCAAATAATGGTAAAGGTTTTAAACAAAAATCAAGATATTTCAACCCCCTCAACGAATCCCATGGATGTGCAGGTCACCTGTACCAGATGTCTCTGAGGTTGTTGGCCCTGGGCAGCTCGGAGGCCATGGCGGCTGGTATCGGATGGTGGATGTGAGCAACGTTAAGGAATGGTTACTAAAAGGTAAGGTCACTTAAGTTCCGTCATTTTTGCACTAGGAACGACTAGGATATGTTGGGGAAAGTAATGAAGACATGGATTGGCGGGATTTGTTGATCCCAAAATGTGGAAGGAATGGTGCCGCGACAGGCCTTCAAGTTGCTTCGGCGTCAAGCTGCGGGCGAAAAGTTCTTCATGGCGAGGTTAAAAAGATTCTTCCAGGCAGGGTTCACAAAGTTGGGGCACTGGGTGCCGAAGGCTGATTCACAGCAATAAGCACACAAACACCTAGCCCATCGTGATTGACATGTTTCACATCAAGAAATTAGAGGTTTGCATTGTTTGGATTGTTTGGATCGCATGGTCCAGCCGCCTTGAAGTCAATAGTCTGAATAGTCTGAATAGTCTGGAGCTGGGGTTGGGGCTGAAACTTTGGATCAGCGTCAGGTGGATCATCAGCAGAGCTGCGAATTGGCCGTGGCCTTTCGCAGCGCGGTGCCGGTGGACGACGTTTGCGCCGCCCTGGAAGGTGAGACGAGATGGAAACACGAGCCCCGTGGCTATCCGTGGCTCAAGATGGACGAAACAGTGGATTCGGTCAGCCCGTGGTGCATATTGGTGCATGCCCGTTTACGAATCCTCCTTGCTCCTATTTGACGTTTGTCCTACAGTGAATTCGCAGCCAGCAATCTGAGGTATTTGAAGCTGCTCTTTGCACAGGATGAGATTGCTGGACAAGGCTAGCGGAGTTGGAGCTCTGATACGCGATTATAGCATATTATAGCCATATACTATAACACTATGACTCTGACTGACTATGACCTTGGATTCAGACGATTCTTGTGTTTGTTTCATGTTGTTTCCTATTGTTTCTTGCTTACAGGCCCACTTTGAACAGCTAGACTGTCAGACTTGAGCTGTCTATGTTGGGGCACTGAACGTCACGTGCTTCTGCCATCCTGTGCCTCCGATTCTGCCAGGATACCACATGCAGATGGTGGAACTCTTTGCTGAATACGATCCCATGGGTTTATTGCCGTTTCTTCGCGCCAGCGAACGATATCCTTTGGAAGAGGTGAGAGGGTTCCAGAGCATTTAAGAGTATTCGAGAATGATCAAGAATGCATCCCCATCCAGAAACATCCAGAAACCAAGACATCCAAGAGCCATTGCCCCCCACGAAAAACGCCTAAGACACCGTGAGACACCCAGCATTCCGTGCAGGCTCTGGCCGTGTGCCAGCGGAAAGGTTTGCGTTTGGCACTGAGATTTGGCTGGGGTTGTGTCGGTTGTGTTGCTGCTTTATGATCTTTATGGTCTCCGCGCTTGGCCGTGCTTGTGAGCTAGAAATTCTGGTATGGTCAATTTGACAGCAGCGGTGTTCTGCAAAACTAATTAGGCTTTGAAGAAGTTGAACCATTCATGCGTGATGATCTCTGAATCTCCAATCCTTGCTGACGTGAAGCTCAGGTGAGGAAGTTGCTTACTTGCTTGGCCGTGCGGGCCGAGTGTCAGATGCTTTACGGACTGGGCCATCTGGGGCCGACACCGATGATCCATGGCATTTCTGGAAAGCCCGGAAGTGTTAAAACTGTTACTAAAAGCCTTTGCGACTTGCTCGTGAAATCTACTGAACTTCTCATGAACTTCTTGAATTCGTATTGTGTCGTGGTAGCAGGAAACCAAAGTTTCTCGGCATTGTGCAAGCAATTCTTCTAAAAAGATAGTCAGATCCAGTCAGGGCATCTCGGTTCTTGGCAGGATTTTACTCGAAGAAGTCGGGGACGTTGGCAGGGCTGTGGAGTTTGCGTCCGAGACGCAGGAGAACCAGAGATCACAGAGGGTCGCATCAGAACTGAACATGGACAGGATAAGAAGTTGGGAGTGGCCTCCCAAGCCTCTGGAAGCTGTGATTAAAGCAATTGGCAGCGTGTTTGTCTCCGGGTTATCCTAGAGAATAGAACCAGCAAACACCAAAAAAACAAGGCTGGCGGTTCTGGTTGCCCAGATGGCTCCTGCGATCGTATTCAGAGTTTCATGAAGATTTTCAAGAGATATAAAGAGCTTTCAGCGATACTCGACCCGTCTCGAGCCATCTCGACCGTTTCGGGGTTTCACGGAGGATCCGCAGCTCTGGGAGACTTTGGTGGGCTTCGTCTTGCAACATTCGCATCTTCTGGTGCCGCTTCTGGACGGGCCACTGGCCACTGGCCACTGCTTCATGTCTCTTGAGCTTTGCACCCCACCTATGGTACTGCTTGGATAACCCCCCAGTATTCAGATGATATAGGACGTGATCTTGATATTTCATGTAGTTTGTGTGATACATTTCAAATGATGCTTTATCTTTATTATCATGTACCTACATTAATATCACGTGATATAGCATGAATATAGCATGATGATATGTCATGTGGATCCCCTTGCGGCAGGATCACCTGGATGCCTTGGAGTCCAAGCGCCTGCGGGCCATTGGGAGCGAATCGCAGCAGCCGCCAGAGATCCAAGTGATCCAAGACATCCAAACAGTACAGACGTCGACGTCGTCTTAGAAGGTCTTGGAATGTCTTGGGATGTGAATGTTAGCTTGAGATGTTGATCTGGATGTATGATGGCTGGCTGGAAATGTTTGGGATGTTAGCATGATGTTCGCTTTGAAATGTTGGTTGGATCATGGCCAGTTTCATGGCCAGTTTCATGGCGTTGCTTCACCGAGGCAACCACCTCCCATGGCCACGCCGGCGCACGTCCTGCGGCTCCTGCCGAGCGAGACGCCATTGCCTCGCATTGCCAGTTCAGTACCTTGGCGCAGGAAATACCTGGGGAAATACCTCGGGAAATGTCAGGAAGCTAGGACTTTAGGGTATTTGGGTGGAACAAATCATAGCAGGTCAAAAAGATTTGCTCCCAAGAATCTGTGATGTTAGTGCTAGTCAGTATGTGCCAATCTGCTCATTTATTTTTTTATTCCTGACATGTTGCAGTGGAGTCCAGACCTGGCCATGGTGCCAGGTGCAGCGTGTTCTGGACTCGTTGCGTCTTTCTGCAGATCTTCATGCACCTCGGCCAGTTGTTGTCCATATCAACAATCCCCGAATGGGATCCAATCTTGGTCCAATCTTGATCCAATCTTGATCCAATTTTTCGGAATATGGCACATGGCAACCACCATCAACCACCATTGTCCACATCTTTCCACCTTTCTGTAGTGTTTCCACCTGGTGGACTTCCTTCGTAAATCTCCTAGGAGGCTTGCTCGAAGATCTCGGCTTCCGAGATGGTGAGCCAGAAGAAGGCGCCCACGGAGATTTTCCCAACCGATCGTTTGGGAGATTTGATCAGATGGTTGCTATGAACGTTAATGATGGGTCGTTATGATGGTTTCACAATAGTTTCATATGAGATGTTGATATATTTGATATTTTCATATGATTTCAATATACTGTAAGATATGTTTAAGTGCAACTCCGGTGGTTCCAGACTGTTCCAGACCTCTTGATGAACGACAAGTGATGCTAACACCAAGTTCCAACATCAACATGTCCCAGATGGGCCAAGATGGACCGCGGAAGCCATGGGAGCCATCTGGCAGGCATGCATTGCAAAATGCAATCGCGGTACTGCCACTTTGGCACTTCACTGTAGCCTTTGTGGTGGAGCTGTGTCGTCTTCTGGTCCCTAGGCAAAACTGCGAGGTGTGGGATAGTTGAAACATGTGGGAACCCGATGAGATTTGCAAACGCGCTCTTCACCATGCCAGTGCGTGAACAAATCTCTTATGGCAATCATGAGAATGTACCACGTCACAGGTGGATTGATATTGAGTCACAATGGGAAAGCCAAGCGAGGTCCCTGTTGGAAAAACAGGTCGCCGCTGATTTTTGAGTCGGATTGTGGTGCAGCTGAGGAATTGTGATTGTGGGGCGGACAGTCCTGCACCAGCAATGCCACTCACCGTGTTAGGTTCGATTGAAAAAAAGGCCTTGCTGCCGTGCTGCTGTGCTGCCCGGGTTATCCAGGGTGTAGAGTGTTTTCGCTCATGAGCCAACGAGAAGGTGTTTACGTCATACAGGCCATGGAGACGATGAATCCACAAATTAAATTGGAACGTCGCATTGCTGAGGCCGATGAAGTTCGTTTGGCCTTGGACTGGCAAGGCTTTGTGGTGGATTCGGTTGAGGTGGAGTCGTTGGTCCATGAAGTTGGCCAAAGGAAAGGCCTCAACCAGCCAGGAATCCCAGAATCAACAGTGAATCAACCATCTCTAGACCATTTTTCATATGTAACAGATATCTAAAAAAAGACCTTCAAGAATCCAGAAATCTCAGGTTCAAGCTGGAAAATGAAAACTTGCGTGGCATTGTGACAGAATAGCAAGAAAATGAAAGAACTGAGATGAACTGAGCAGATGAGAAATTGAGAAGCTGGAAGATTTTTCGTATCAATTTTAGTGAAGCCAGCCCGCTGAGGCATGAGTTTTTGACCTTCATGCGGAAGTATCGTGACTTTGAGGCGGATGGACTTGGACGAATTGACATTTGCAGCGTTGCCACCAGTGGTGCCGCCAGCGCCGCCACAATTGCCGGCCGAGGTGCAGAAATTCATGCAACTCAATGAGAAGCTGACCAGCCATGGTGAAAACATGGTGACTTTGGCGGATCTTCCCAGACTGTACAGCGCCCCAGATGTGGGCTGGGCTGGCTGCTGCTCCTTTCAAAGAATGTAGATACATGTGCATGATTTCATATAAGGTATATCTGTTTGTTTGACTGACTGTTTGTTTGTCTATCTATCTATGTATGTATCTTGTCTCATTTTATTTTGTCTTATCCTGCTTTGTCTTAAGTTATCGTTAGCTTTAGCTTTATCTTTGGCTTTAGCTTTGTCCTATCTTATCTTATATTTTCTTATCTTATCTTATCTTATCGTATTCATCTTACCTATCGTATTTTGTTGTTCTGTCTATCCTATCTTGTTTTACTATGTATCTTGTCTTGATTTACAATATATTTTGTGTTTTTCCTATCTATATTATCTTTTACTGTGTATATTATCTTTTCTATCTATCTTATCTTACCTTACTATATATCTACCCGTCCGTCCGTCCATCTATCTATTTGTCTATCTATTTATCGATCTATGAAATTTATTCATTTATGACATTTCTTTATGTGTGTATCTTGTTTTTTCTTTTCGTATTTTATCGTGTCTTTTCTTATCGCATTATCTCATCGTATCTTATCTTATCTAATCTATATAATCTATCTAATCTATCCAATCTAGCGAGTCTTTCTCATCTATCTCATCTATCACATCTATTTGATCTATCTCATCTATCTAATCGATCTAATCTATCTATCTGTCTATGTATCTACCTGTCTATCTACATACAGAATTGCACAAAAGAAATGCATACTGCATATATACATATATATATATATACGCATATATATGACATGTATATGTATACGCATGTATATTTATATATATATACATACATATATAGATAGATACATGCGTGTATGCATATAGATTTGAATACACATGCATATATGCATGTGTGTGTGTGTGCATTTGCGTTTTAGGTACGGTATATTGCACACAATATGCAAATATGTATGCAAGCACACACACAGATATATATATATATATCATATATATAATATATATATATATATATGCGCTTTTGCATATGCATATGCAGGGCCTTGCGAATGATTGATTTGTCGGATTTTTCAAAGGCACTTTGTGTAATTATTTCATTTTTGTGTGCATGTTCTCGGAATTGATATTGGACGATATCCCCATGAAAATCCATCAGCCATCCCAGAGCAATTTTTGGGTGTAGATTCGGCCCTGCGCAAGCTTTGGATAAGACAACGTTTTGAAAAAACATAGTGTTTTCGCCATGGAATTGGAAACCAAGTGGAAACAACGGAACAAGACAAAGTAGAATCAACAACGAGCAGGTAAGTACCCACATGATATTGACATATACCTGTACATGTGCATATACACTTGAATAAACGCCATGTTTGTGTGTGTGCTTATGTTTCTGCACAGAGTTAATGCAAAGACAAATTTTCCCAGTGTCTATATATATATATAAAGGTTGTTTGCACGACCTATATATCTGAAAGTAATTTCATGGAGGTGCTTGCGTCGAGGGAAAATCATGGAGATGATTTTTCACAAAAACAATCAAAAACATCATGACAGTGGGCACTGCAGCATGGTCGCTTTTTTCCCGTTGTTGGCAATGAAATTTTGATCATGAGTTGAGTGGGCAATTCCGCGCAAAGTACCAAACTATGCCCACACTTACTGCCAAACGCCCAAAAAGAAAGGCACATTTCTCAAGTGTACTGCTACCAGGGATCACCAAAGGGTATGTATTGCCAGATGGGAATGCGTAGTCTGTGACGGTCATTGATATACTTGCAAACGCGGGCCTGCGCGCACAGATGGGCAAACAGAAGAATTGTTATTGAGCGCATGCATCTCAATAAGGTGAATACTTCTCGTCAACGCGGTCTGCCTTGATGCCTTTTGTGGAAATGAACACAAGGTGGGACCTAGTGCGGCGCATGTACTTGGACAGCAAGCATTATGAGAGCAAATTGCACAGCCCCGGAAAGCGACAGCATATAGCATGCAATCTCGCTTGCAACAAACCGACTGACCGAAGCGGCAAAAAAAGTCCACGGACGGGCTCGATCCTCAAATGGCGTCCCTTGTTTTCCAACATTCCGCTATCTTCACTACCCACACTGTGAATACGCCATGCTTGAGAAGAGCAATGGGGTGCTGACCCATGCGCGTAAGTAGCGCAGCGCTTTCGTTGAAAACTCCAAATATCAAAAATCACCCAACATCATCCAACATGGGGTCTGATAAAAAGAAAAAACCCAAAAGCTCATGCAAACGTTTCCACGCTTCATTCCCAACCTGGATTTCGGCGGTTGCTGTCACCACTTCCAGGAAGGTCGGTGGTCCTCAGCCAAGGCTGTCACCAAGCGTTTGTCAGAGGCCCATGGAGCAGGAATTGAGGCGTCCATTTCTTGAGAGTGGCCGTGGCATTTTGAAGCATGTGCCCAACTAGCGCTCCCGTTGGAAAATCAAAGTATACATCATCCAAAATGGGGTCTGAACAATAGGAAATACCCCGAATGCTCATGCAAGTGTTTCCACGCCTCACTCGAAACCTCTTCGGCCCCGCGCGTTGCGCTCATGCCGACTTTGGATGGCATATGGTTTACGAGTGTTTCTGATGGTTCCTGGTCATCCCGCCATCATTGGGAACTCTTCTTCGGGTTAATGCCTTCCTAGACTCTGGGTATCAAATCCAACTGTTGACCATGGCGCACTTGATCGGCAAAAGGTAGTAATCAAGAAAGCCCCCTAGCTCCAGGAAGCTGAGCGATGCCATGACGAACCAGCACACGGTGCTAGGGGTGCTTGGCTCAGGAGGTTGCTCGTGAGGCCCGTGCTGCTCATTGCCTTGCTCAGCCTGCATTGCGGCATTTCCTGCGCACCTGCTCAGGTGGGGAGGAGTGTGGGTGCAGGGCACATCAGGAACTCGTGCGCCGACTTTGGATGGCATACGGTTTGGGATGGTTTATGGTCATCTCAGTCACAGTCTCCCCATCATTAGGGATTCTTCTTTGGATAGATGACCTTCTTCTAATCTGGGTATCTCATCTAACTCTTGACTCCTTCAGGCGGCCAGGCTACCTCGTCCCCAGCTAGCGTATTGCAGGCAAAGGGATTGAATGAAGGAAACGAACAGCCCGGAGGCTAATTTCAAGTGACTAGATACCACAAGCAAAACTGCACACGCGTCAAGCAAACCTGGCTAAACCCTGCCAAACTTCCTCATCCTGTGGTCCAGCTTCTTCAACTGCAGAATCCTTTGGTCATGTGGGACCCTGTC
>BGPT01001744.1:8017-33343 GCA_003297045.1 Symbiodinium sp. clade C Y103 | reverse complement strand
TTAACAGCAAGCTGATCAGCCAATCTATTGCCCAAAACATGGTAAAGATGCAAATCGTCGTTCGTCTCTTCATTGGTCATGTGCGATTTGATTTTTCTCAAGTCAAAAGCAAACAGGTCGCGCTCATTAGCCAACTCACAAAGCCAAATCAAGAGGTCAGAATTTGGCTCATCGACATGTGATTCCGGAGAAGGGTCATTCCTGACTTTCTCAAATGCACCAATGGCCCATGCAGAATCCGAAAAAATTATAGCTCGTTCCACTGACCTGACAATTTGGATAATCGCAGTAAGTTCCGCACGGTTTATGGTCTGCGGTCCAAAAACAAGTGAGGCTTGAACAGGCACAAAAGTCTCCGGAATTATGTCAGTGAATCTCACCAGTGAGGCAGTTTTGGCACGTTCATCATCGCTGTCCAAAGAGTCCCAAACAATGGACCAAGAACACAAACTACTTCCTGGGAGTTTAGGGAAAGGACACGAACCATCTGTGAAGAAAGTTGGCTTATACTGCACAGCAAGGTCAAATTCATCCAGCACAAAAGGAGGCGGCAACTTCCAGTTCTGCAGAATAGAATGAAGCAGATGCAACTTCGGATGTTTGTAGATAACAGGCAGAAAACAAAGGTGGGGGTAGTTTTCCTTAGCTTTTTCCAAAACATCATGGTGTTCCTTTCTGAGTTCACTGAGCGATTCACACTGCATGGGGAAATGGGCCCTAGTATCTGGACCACCACAAAGAGGGCACCTAACATCTTCCGGGTACTCTTCCCCTCCCCAGTGGTTACGTTAGTTTATCACCCATTAACCAATATTATTGGTAGCATTATTATCAACATTTATTAACAATCATATTTATTATGAGTCCCCATGCATAGTCGATAGAAGTTGATAATAAATAATGCATGATCATCAGTGATTGTTAATGGGTATAATGATCACTTGTTTATGGAGCTATTATTATCATGAATGATGATTATGTTATCCAATCATGATAATCATTAACAATCATTAAAATAGCACTTGTTATTCCCCTAGCAGTTGGAACTTGTTTTGCCCAGCATTTTGGATGGATGTCTTGATCTACTTTGTGGTAATCAAGCATGGCAATGGGGATTTCCCACTGATGTGTTTGATTGCCACGGGAAGCGGTTGTGGATCAAAACCTTTAAGAAATATCTTTGGGGGGATGAACATCCATTACTGTAACCCCAGCGATTTTTATGTTCACCAAGGTTTTCACCGATCCCCGTGTTGGGATGCCACCATAGCGAACAGCGGGATGAGAAGTGCCATGGCAGGATCTGATGCATTTGAAGCAAGACTTCGCTCAGCCATGGCACTGAGATGGGGCGACTGCTTGCCGGAAGAGGAGTGGGTCTGTCTGAAAATTGCATTTTAAATGGGGAAAAGAATGATTAACACTGATAACCATCAAATTTTGGAGTAACCGATTTTCAGACAAACCCAAAAGTGACAAAGCTTTCACCCACGAATAGAGGAAGTCGATTGTCCCCAAAATATGGGTTATTTGGATTCCAGGTATGAGAGTGGTGCGGGTTCAAATAACTTGCGGTCCCATTGGCGCCCACTTTTCGATCCAGTGCCATTTACCCAAAAAGCAGTACCTTGTGTTGTCCCCAAACGGATTCACAGGCATCGTGGGATTTCCCAGGACACCACTTTAAATACCAGAGAGAATATGTTGTTGTGTTGGTTGTCACTTAGTACACCCCCTACATGGAACACAAAAATGGCCATGATCAACACACAAAAACAAACATCTTCCAACCCCCATCAAACTATGGTTCCATCTTAAATTTAGAGGGTGTCAGTTCATACCTCTCATGTTTGTTGATCTTTCTTCCACTTCAGTCCTCCAGTTCTATCCCCCGTGAGGTTCACTACGGACGGGAGTCTGGAGGTGGGTGGTGGCATTGGAGAGAAGTTCCACGCCAGACGGGCGCCCCAACGGCTGCTTGGAGGGGGACTCTTGAGGCCAGCCACGGGGATTTCGTGAAAAAAATGAGGTAATACCCTAAACCCATGGGGACATATGCTACTAGAATAATTCATAAGTATCATCAATAGAATGATATAATATGAGTATGTATATAATATATATATATATATACATTAATTGCATTCTCTGTCACCATCATCGCATTCAAAAGCGAGGATTTAATCAACCAATATCAATATCTCCCCTATAGTACTTAGCCATGGCAATGGAACATCACCCATTTCTGGATGAGTTTCCTATGAAAACTAGGATATTTTCATATATGTTCCATTGCAATGTTTGATTGCTGGAAGGCAACTGACTCGTCGGTATGGTGCAGTACCGCAAAGCGGGGTGGTTCGCCACGAAAGATACGCTTCATTTGGAGTCCCGATCAGGGACTGAATTCCTGACGCGTACCCAAAGATCCAGCAAACATGGTGAAGCGAACAACAATGGGGATAGAATCACATACGGGTTGCGGGCAGGTGTATGGAATGCTACATAGGAAGCTGGAGAAAATGCCTTAATTGTGTGGAAGCCGAAAATAAATGATCCCCAATTCACCAGAAATATGTGGTTTTATCAAGTAATTCCTCCCAAATTTGGAGGTTTTCGTTTGGGTCAATCCAACATTACCGTCCAACAAAATGGAGGTCCCCAATTCACGTGGCATTTCGTCCCTGAGGCCTGTCTGCCATGCAGGCCACACTCATGGCGCGAATCGAAAAAGAGGTGCCGGATATCGTGGTGAATGGCTGGAGAGTGGGATCAACGTGAGCCCTATTTTTGTGCATGTTTCTTCACTTGGAGGAATTTGTTGGTATCCCAGCAGAAAAACACTTCGGGGTATCGACGGTTTGCCAACTTCGAGTCTCTCTGATCTCCGCCATGGGCCAGGCCAAAGACAGCCGATCGATTCAAGACACCCTAGCAGCACAGATGCAGAGCTTGCCGGGGGCCCTAACAGCTTCATGGGGATTCAACCAACCCCCAGAAGGTGACATCCCCAAAAAGAGATGGTTTGCATCAAGATGCCCTGAATGGGGCCGTCACCTTTGGGGTTGGGTGAATTCCTACGATTGGTGGTTTCATCTTTGTTCAATCATATTGGGATGATGTTTTACAATGACGAATATTTGTTGGTGTTGAAACCACCAACCGGGATATGAATTGCCCCTTCTGAATCTCTGTTTGTTTGGTGTTTTCCGATATTTTCTCCTTCAACTTTCAGCCCTTTGGGATGATGGCTCCTAGTTGACTAATACGCAGGTGAAAACATTAAAAAAACACCAGTCAGTTTGTGTGAAGGGGAACACTGTACTTGCCAACACAAGCAGGGAAATGATGTTTCTGTATGTATAGCAGTATTTATACAGTCTGTACTGGTATTTGAGGCAACCAATAAATAATGAGCAACACATGCAAATTGAGTAATCACACATAAATGGCTGCTCAACATTGCTTAACCGACGTTCTTGTACGCGGAAATCGCAAGAAAACGATGTGGAGATAAGACCAGCAGAACGTGACAACTGTACTGAAAGAACCTACCCTCTGGTAATTAAACGTAGCGACATAGAAAATGGCCATAGAAATGTTGATTTTCCCATAAAAAATGGTGATTTTCCATAGTCATGTTAGTTTACCAGAGGGTATAGGGATGAACAATAATTTGTTTGATCGACGTACATCAGTCAGCTAACAACATGTTTCAACGAAAGCTATTCTCAGCAACCATCGTGATCATCGTGTGTTTTTTGTTTTTTGCAAAGCGTGCAGAGACGCCCACCGTGAAGCTCCATGATGCAGCGAACTGGACCAGATTGAAATTCAAAGTGTGAGTTGGGCGTCCTGCTTGGATGATCCTTATCTCATGGCCGGAGAATTCTGGTATTTGTGCCAAGCATATGATCATATATATAATCATATTATATATAGAATATATGTATAATAATTCAAGATAGATGGATGGATTGATGGATGGATATCTATTATTGCCTCAATATTACTGTCAATACTCTAATAGGGGCTCAAAATGATTTGATTATTAGATCCAAAACTAAATCGGGGCTTGTAGTGGGTATTCATTCGATATCAAGGGGGAAAGGGTTGCATTACTTTATGTTTGTTTAGCCAGGAGAGAACCTCCAATACTCAACCTGGCACTTTTTTTTGTTGCAAAATCACCTATCAATGGATTGAACTAAATGCAGACTGCGGGAGGATAAATAGTGCTATATTAATATGATATAACCCATCAACGATTGGAAAACCGCCGAAAATAGATTTCACTTTGAAATGGAACTCATCCCACTTGCTGCTACTGACGGGAAACTATGTTACGATTTGGCCCAACGACAAATGAGATTTATAAGTCCATATAGATTGTGATTATTTCTCCATTTTCATGTCCATTTTTTTCCTCCAGATTCATGAAGCTGAGCAGCCCCCAAACGTGAAGCGTTATTGCAATCTAAATTCCAAGCAGAAACTCAGTTCGACTCCTTGTACACTCTGTTTCTGGTTGAATCCCATGTTATTGGTTAAATTCCATCGTTTGCTTCTTACCTAATTTTAAATCCCAGATTGTGTTTTGGTTGAAATCCATATTTATATATTTATATGATGTGTTCTTGGGTTAGATATGGAGTTTTCCAAAAATGGGGGTACCCCCAAATCATCCCTGTTACAATAGTATTTTAATATATATGTTACTAGGATGTTCCATTATGAACCATCCATTTTGGGGTACCCCCATTTATGGAAACCAATAGTTAAATGCCATATATTGTTGAAGCATATGCTGTTATATCCTCCAAGTGGATGCCCTGCGCCCCATTCGCTTCACACGAGGCAAGACAGGCTTCACAACGCTGAGATGACGGGCAGTTCGGTCAGGGGCTTCTGGGGTCAGCTTGGGTTGGGTTGCCCTCCAGGAGACTAACATGGCTATGGAAGCCATGGCCCATTTAGTTCAATGATGTACCGATTTACCTATTAGAAATTGTGATTTTCCATAGCTATGTTAGTTTACCGGAGGGTAGTGAAGGTGAATCCCATGTGTAACTGGGTTCTACCATCGTTAGCAAAACTGCATATAAGATGGAATGGCACATGTAAAGTTAGTCACATATAAACTGAGATGCACAAGTAGTATCAATCAAAGAATCTTGGATCCAGCATGGAGAGATCTAGTCTTTGTTCTTTTCGCGAACGGGTTGTTTTTGGAACTCAGCGCCCCAAGGCCAACACGTTCATGACAGATCTGCAGATGTTGGCGCAAGACTTTGCTACTCGGAGTCGCTGTTGCCTGGGGTGAATTATGGTGAATCTATGAGGCAACCATCTCCTACCTCCGAACATCAACATACATCAACCAAGTATTCAAACGTGCAAAACTGGGGGAGGCACTCAGGGTGTCTTAGGGTCATCACCTTAAAAAAAAAGAGGACTCCGAAATGATGCCGACTCTCGGCCACCTGAGGCCGCTCTCCGCAGTGAGGCCACTGGAGGAATGTGTCTAGCTATGGGCAGTTGGAGAAGACTCAGCAGTAGTTTTTAGAGGTTGCATGCAGTCTTCCCGGAACGATTCGCGCATTCATAGCTTCAGTACATACTCTGATGGAAATTGTAAGAAAACACATCAAATATTGTTTGAGTATGCGCCTGCAGGCCACATTGATCCCTTGCTCAATGGTTTGTTTGCAATTGAAGTGTTGCTATAGTGTTGTTTGTGTTCCCAGGTGTATCAAACATTCGGACTCGAAGCCTATGTTCGCAAAGCGTGATTTGTATGCCAAAGCGAAGGACTGGTCAAGCATCTAGTTGCTGTTTTCAAATATACATGGTATTGTTTTATCCGTAATTGCTATGTGGAATGCTACAACTGATCAAAGTCGCCTATTCTAGCCCGGGGTGGCTCACCCGCCAATCAGCCAGCACTACACCGGAAGATTTGGATAGTAGAAACTCTTCCTTGTACGCGTTTCCTTCAAAGCATACCGATTGACCCATTGCACCCTGAAAATTGGATGATAAAAAGATGTCAATGATATATTCCAACATATTCCAACATATTCCAACGATCAAAATCGGGTCCCTTATAAGATTTGGATCATAATTTCCATTGTCGTCCTGGGAAAAAAACCACCTGCTCCCCTGCGAGTCTGCTCGGGCGGATGTTGAGCTCCGGGAGCGTGTCACCAGGCGTGGGCCGGGATTCGTAGGAGCTATTTCTGATTGAATGGTGACTATAGGGAATTTACCTGTAGGAAAAGACATAAAAATGGGAATATAGCCTATAGCTTAGATAGATTTAGCTATGTATATCTATGTAATTCTATGTATATATATATATATACAATATTGGATGTAAATACCAACTCAATCTGCTTGGTGGTTTCTGGGACATGTTTTACTTTCACCAGAAATGGGATGATGATCCGAGCTGAGGAGCAACCACTCACAATGGAAATGGCGACTCACAAGGGCATTCCAAGGGATCCACAAAATTCTTGCAACATTTGCTATGTTCAAGATCTGACATCATCAAGTTTTCAGACGACTGGCCATGCTCATGATCTAAAACGTCACAATATTTGGTGATAGGTCATTTGAGCCACAACCATCAGTGCAGTAGATTTACCCACACAGCCTAAAAAAACGTTGGTGAACATTGAATCGACCCTGGGATTTCGTACTCAAGCATCCAACATGGCGGTCTTGAAGGTCGTCTCTGGGGCACTTTTGGGAGAGATTCCCCTGGCAAATTGAAGACAGTTCAGATATCCAGGATTGACATCAAGAGACAGCAAGGAACACGGCCAGAACACGGAACTAAGATCTAAAACAAGAGAGCGGAAAAAGACAGAGATTTGACCCACAAGAGAGTGCAGAAGACTGGAGTGAACTTTCAACAAGAGGTAATCGCAATAGCTATGCGACAAGCAACAATGGGTTCTTGTCGTGGCTGAAGCTCAAGAATAAAATCAAGCAGAATGAGGAAATTTACCAAAGAAAGCGAAGCAAGGGTACAATCAGATGAAGAGCTCAAGGACAAACAAGAGGAAATTGTTGGATCAGAAAAGGGGACCTAACTGAACCCAACCAACTGCAATCAAAACGTGAAATGAATCATCCAGAACCGCGGACACAGCCACAAGAAAAGATGGATGTCATCGCCAATGATAGGATTAATCCTCCAAGGAAAGACAAGAAAGACAAGAAAGCATGATATGCATGAGACATCAATTTTGTTTTGACAGAAACTGATTCATGGAAAGGCCTCCCATTTCGATAGGAAGATTGCACAATATTGCACATGTGTTTCCTCTAGATCTCTAGATTGTTCCAAAGAAACCAAGCCAAGGATGTTTCTTTGATATCTCTGGTCACTGCCAGCAGGTTGGCTACTTGGTGGTGCAGTTCGACTATGTGGCTGATTTATTCATGTCCTCGAATTTGCTCAAGTTATATTCCCATCACAATCCCCATTGTTGATGCTTAAATCCGTATTGATTACATGGATTACATCAACTTAAACCTCAATAGGTTCTTCCTACCAGAGGGCATTACATCACCATGAAATCCCTTTACCTCCCTCTAAATCACATTGAAATCCTATTAACTCCCATAAAATCCATGGTTCACCATCCTTCTACCCGTATTTTTTCATCCCACCTCCCCCAGTCGCCCTGTTCCCATGGCGTCCACCCTAGCGGCGCGCGGCCTGGTGCGCTGGCGAAACGTCCTGCGCCCTGAGCTGTGCGCAGCGCTGAGGGGAGAGGCCATGGCGATGCTCGAAGAGGTGAGGCTTTTGGGGTGATCCGTGGCGGAGACGGAGGAGTTTCTTCAAGAAATTTGAGGGATTTTTGGTGAATTTTGAAGGATTTTCATATAGATTTTGAATGATTTTGATGGATTTTGGCGGATTTGGGATGGACGTTCATAGATTTTGAAGGGATTTTGGCGGATGTTGATGGATTTCGAGCAACCAAAATGGTGGTAAACCCAACAACAAACAAACCATTGAATCCCAGAAATGAGGTAAACCCGGTAATTAATAGACTTGTTTATACAGCCCATATTATTTCTGGTGATATTTGGCATGGTTTATTCTTGGGTTTACCACATTATACCCCTACAACTGGGATGATGTAAAATTAAAATGCATCGTCCCCATTCACAACGGTTAAAGGCGCATACCTTACCCATCCTTACCCAATAAACCTAAATTGAGGATGGTTTATGATTGGGTCTACATCATTAGTTGTGAACTTGTGATCATGGCTGACATGTGTCAATGAATTCAGTTCAGAGAAAACCTACAGAAAGCTATTTTTTCATTCAAATATATATAGTGGGTTGCAGTAAATTGTCTCATCATCCAATTCTGGAATGAAGGATTTTGAGCAACCAAAATGGTGGTTTCTTTATCGGATTTATTTAGGGGTTATGAATTGAGCCATAGGGGATTTATTTGTGCTTTATCATGGATAGTTGATGAGAATTTAATTGATGGATAGACTTGGTTTATCACTACTTTAATGTAGGGTCGTTTGATGTCGAAAGTCATGGATGTCCTACAATGGGAGACCACAAGATGATCCAAGTTACAGTGTTGGTCATTCTTCTTGGGAACCCAAGGGTGACCTGGGCACACAACTTTGGAGAAACATTCAAATGGGGATGTTGACCAAGGGTTTGCCAACTTCAGGAGGGTGATGTCACCAACAAAGATGTGTGATCTTACCATCCAAAAAAGATGAAATTATAAACAACCATGTGATTTTATCGACAATAATCAGGATTTGATCAGGAAATCAAGAATCACCCACCTATGTTTGGTGGTTTCGGCAGATAGCCAAGGAAAAGTGCCGAAATTGGCGATAATTTGAGGTTCATGCAGGTTTCCAGTAAACCACACCTGATCATTCCATCTGTGGGTTTTAAAATAGCCTCCGCTATTTCAAAACCACAAGCCCCGAACACGTAGTGATTAGTGGACATAACTCTCACCAAGGTTTACCCATCATCATTCAGGGATAGTGTGGTAACTCCAATAATAAACCTTCTAATTCCATATCCTTGTATGGTCATATGGAGGTTTCCCAAAATGGGGGTACGCGCGAAATCATGCAAGTCATTAGACCATTTTAGTATTGAAACCCTTGGGGGTACCCCGATTTTAGGAAACCTCCAGGGGATCCCACAGTCTTGACATGTTCTGCCGGGGGCTGGTCACAGGTGTCACGGCCAAGTCTTGGCGCCTTTTGGCACCAATTGCAGCGATGGCTCCTGGACCCCGTGCGCGAACCCAAGGTGTGTATACCCTCGGGTGTCATCAAACATGACTGGGAAATCCACGAGCTCAATGGAGGTCTATAGCTTGGAAAACCATCGAACTATAAGGGCGATTCTCCATTTTGCCGTGTTTGAGTTTCATCAAATTGACGGTAATTCCATTCATCACCATATATTATTACTAACATTTACTAACCATTCTTAACCATGATTAACCTTTAATAATCAGATTTAAGAAAAAAAACATCCCCGTCTTCCGCCAGGCGCGTCACATCTTGCGTGCGCCGGTGACCTCTTCCGTTACCGTCGAGGCTCTGGGAGCCTTGGCACAGCTGGCGCACGAGTTGGAGCTCAATGGTGCCAGGTGGGGAGGTTTGAATGTCAGAAGCCAGGTATATCTCACTATTGTTCACTACAGTATCAACATGGGTTGAGAATGGTTTGGAACTGGTGAATAGATGTGAATCGTACATAGATATAATATATATATATATAAGTAGTAAATGGATGTAAATGGTGAATAACTGGGGAATAATCAGGTATATGCCACTCATCAAACTCACTGAAGTCACAATTGATCAGGTTATTACCCGGATGGTTTTTTGGGGATGTGATATCTCCCTGTCACCAAGAAGGGATAGAACATGATTTGTCCAAGCACAAAAGATTTGTCCAAACAAAATTCAACGCTTGACTGGGTACAAAACTGCATTGGTTGAGCAAATCTAGAGGAAACATGAGGAAACCATTGTTTTCCCCATCAAATATAGGGGGTTCCTGCAAATAAACGTAAGTTTGGCAAAAGTGGGTGAAAGGTTTGGTTGATGGATTCATGTGTAGCCCTTTCGTTAATGGATTGGGGCACTCGCCCCCTTGAATTGGCGTATGATCACACCAACGAAGAAGTTGCAATGCGTGGAACGGTCATCCATGAATCTCACCGTGATGAATATTTGAGACAGTTCTCCCAAAGAAGACCATGGTCCAGGTATGTCCAAGTTGTATCCACTCCAGAACGGTCAGAGGGAGCTGCGCATGCCCCGGCTGGACATAGGCTGGTGGAGTTGAATTACACCATCAGCCAGCCTGGTGCTCCCGCTCAAGCGCCGCATAGCGACATCTCACCGCTCCAGTCGGTGCCACGTGTGCTGCTCGAATTCGGGAAGTTGAAGTGTGCAGCTTTTGGGTTGAAACAGCTTCAAAGTTGAAGATGGAATCCCAATTTTTTTTTTGTCGATGTTTTCTTGGAGGCTTTGAAGGATTAATCTTTTTTGATCGCCGTGGTTGGGTTCCAGTTCTTGTTTGCTGCGAGCCATGGCGCACATCTGGAAATTTTGCAAAGATTGTTTTTTTTTTTCACCCAATATTTAGTGGTTCTCATTCGACAAACAGTTTTTTTTTTGGATTTAAGCAGTAACATCTCGGTTGGCGGTTTCACTGTCATGATTTCGCCGATTTCAGGCGTTCAGCTCCCTGGGATCCAAGGTATTGTCACTTTTTGGGCTGCATTGCAAGACACCGACTTGGCGATGGGACCTACGGAGAAACTTGGCGGGAAACATGTTGATGCACAAAAAACATCAATGGATAATGGATGAATGTTGGGAACATTCCATGGCAATGGAGGGCATATCATGGCTGTAACGTCAGAAAAAGGGAAATCATTTCCGCCAATGTAGGTAGCCTCCTGTGTGTTTCAATTTGTTCCAACATAATCATTCAATATATATATATATATATATCTGTGTGTGTGTGTGTGTGTTCGTCCACGACCCGTTTTTCCGGGTGAAACCTCCCAGTATATCTTAGTTGCACCCACCCCACCTCCACGTCGGACGGGTTGCATGGAGGTGGTCACCCAACGGGTCCTATTGGGTCTGGTCGAAAAAACTCAACGAATTGGGACCCCCAAACTCGATCCAAAACGCCATCAGGATCTCAGGAAGGATAGGGTCCTGATGGTCCTGGATCCATCATCTCAACTTGGATGGGAGGTTAGATTCAATACATCATAATACATCACATTCGTTCAAATTGCCACTTTCATTGGTCATATTCCCCATCAGGAGTGCTCTACTTCATTGATGGTCTCAACCATAGGTTTTTGATGAGTCCCCTGGAAAGACTCATCCCAGCAGATGGAGGGATCATTGCAGTAGTTTGAAATCCCTCTATATATGTCATAGTGAAACCATGGATGTCCTGTATTCCCCGGAATCACCGTGTCCTATCTCATCTTCATCCCCAAAAAAATATTGTTGATGTTTCCAGCTAGAAGCCTCCATTTAGTGCGGGGATTTTCCATGATTTTCCCATGTTTCCCCACATGTTTCTATGAGTGTCCCATATTTTATATGGATTTTCCAACGAGCCATGTGTGATGACACCGGCGGGTATCCCAGCGATGCTGGCATTCTGAGGATTTGGCCCAGCTCCCATTTGCTTGCCCGGGATTTCATTCGTCCCCTGGAGATGAAACATAGAGCAAATAGATGATATTGGATCAGACTGTCAAGAGGCGAGTGAATCTTGTATTCCATACTATACACATATATATCTTTGTAATTATATATATATATTAAACGTTATTGTGTTGTTATTTATTATGAATGCTTGATTACTTGGTTGTTTATTTATGTACTTGTTTATGCTGTAATACTGTGTAAGGATGTAAGGTCAAAAGCCAAGACGGTCTAATACAGATTTGCTGCTTAAGCACCTGGGCCCGGGCACCTGCCACGGTCGAATGAAAATCGCTGGTAGGGGTCTGAGTACCGTGTATTATTGGGCGGCACATCAACCAGATTCAGCCATTTTTGAAGAAAATCTGAGGAAACTTGCCTGAAGAGCTGCAAAAGCCCAGAGTGGTGCTCCCGATCCTGGCAGTCGTCACGAAGATATTGAGATCGAGCCGACACGGGGGTGCCATGGGGTACCATGGAAACGCAAAATGCTGGTCATTTTCAGATATGTTTCGTATTCCATGATCACAATCTTGGGATCAATCATTTTGAGCCATACCCATATTCTGCTCACTCTGGGATAGTTTTCACCGTTTCTTTAATCCTTCTTGTGTCCCTGGTTGTGTGTGAACATCATTTTTTTGTGGGTCAGATGTCCAATATTGTTGGTCTAACATCTAACTTGTGGATTGGTGAACTTCCTATGTGTTTTTCATGTCATCCCCATGTTGTTTGCTCACGTTTGCTCAAATGTCCCTTTATCCGAGTTTATCTATGCTTAGTAGGAGAACTGGGCCGTGGAGCAATGGCAGCACCCGGGATAGCACCAGGTACCTGAGTATATGTACGTCGAGGGACAGCTACAGGTGGGCATGGGATGGATGGCAGGTGCCGTATTCTGATGAATGGTGCGTGGATGATATGGGTGTGTCTGAAAACTGAGGATTGACCCGCAAATGGCTATTTGTTATTAGTAAAAATGAAAATGATCCACTGGATTTGGGGGTACACTTTTTTGAAACAAACCCATGTGCAGTATATGTTCTTTTCCCATCGTTTGGTGGATCAACAACAGAGAGGTAACCCTCGATTTTTCGTGAAACACTAGGTAGAAAATGGTAACCGGTACTCGTACCGGCCCTCTGTTCTGTTGCGAAAAGACGCTATTGATTCGGTGTGCCCTATAATGGATGGGAGAGCGTCCCGAAACCCCGTCAGTGAAATATGAACCAATTTCCAGCGTTGAATGACTGCGTTTTTTGACCATTCGAAGACACAGTATTGGAATCCTTTCGAAAGGTCAATTCGATCATCCCCTTAGACCCAGATCGAGTCATCCGTGGTGCCATTGCTGAGGCGGTATCCCGCAAGGGACAACCCATTCTGGAGGAGCAACTTGAAGAAGAGAGGCAGATCAGTGTCTTTTTGTGGGACCAAAAGTCCTTCTTTTTTTCCTAGATGATTCTGGATGAAGGTATTGGGATGTGCAGCTGGTAAACTCACAGCTGCTGGGATGTTTGTGCCCCAAACTGGGCAATCATTGGGACCCCTTGAGCAAGTCCTACTTGGGTTTAGTTATATTATATATTGTATCACCAAATACTGCGGGTTCTCCTTGCATCCTAGCTAGTAAAAGAGGAGTCCCCCTGACAAGAAAGACCAGCAAATCACTACATCCCAGGCTTGTTTGATCTGTATTTCAGTTGTGACTTACGACTAAAAAACAACTATGGTTCTTCCAGTTGCATTTGTTTGGCAGGGATGTACCGAACAGTAGAGAAGAAAGCCGAACATAACTTGTTGCTGTCAACAATGGGAAAACCATGAAAAATGGTCTTGAGAGATTGTAGGTCTTGTTCTATACTCTATACATCAAAGCAAATTATCCTCCAAATCCACATGATTATTTTCCAACATTCATTCAGATGATCCGTACAGGAACCAACTATCATTATCACTATAGGCCAGGCAACCAGCTGATCAGGTCAATTTCCAGCTTGTAGAGCAAATAGTGGCAGTAGCCAAAAACCCAAAACCCACTTTTTGATGGGAAAACCTTCTTTTTGTGGGTCGCAACATAAAACCCTCATTTTTGTGGGTTGCAAGGGCTGCTGGTAACATATATATATATATACACATGATGATGAATCTTCATGTAAATTATCCACATATTAATCATATTGTATCATACGAAGGTCATTCAGTCATAGTATCTTCATACTTTCTATGTTCCATATCCATCTCAGAGGCGTCAGTCGGCGGAAGCGGCTGCTGCCTTGCTGGACGCGATCACGGCCTCCGGCCCCAAGGAGTTCATGGCGATGGCCGCGGGCGATGTCGTTTCTCGGGGGTGGGTGGTAAGCAACGGCAAGCAACAAGGCAAATTGGGGGAATTTCAGGAAGGAAAATGGTGACTTTACCACTCTTTACCCAGAGAAATGGTGACTTAGCCTAGAAGAATTGGAACAGGGTGGGAATAGTCTAGAACTGGAAACATCAACAGGTTTTTTGTTTACCATCAAGACTTGGGAGATTGAACCAACAACTAATGGACGTATGATGTGAATATAGTGAGACAAGAGTGAGGCAACTGACTAACTGAGTTTTACCAGAACTGGCAATACTCGCTTCACCATCAAACATGGACTGATCATCAAACTTCTGGGATTTGAATAGATATGGTGGAAATCGTTCAATCAGCGAAATAGGGGAATGGAAGGTTGAACATGTGTGGACTGAACCATCGAAAATATAGTTTCATAATTTATGGGGAGTTAGAGTGGCGACGGGCTTGCAGGGTGTGGGTCAAGTATGGTCAAGTGATGTTTGATGTCAAGGGACTTTTTTATGTTTTTGATTTGCAGAACACTGGGGAAAGAACCGCAGATATGTGATATTATCAGACATCACCAACAAATCGGAGTAATATAAGCAAGCCAAAACAGCGATACCTATATAACTATGACTAGTATCAGTTGGGATAGACCAACCAAAAGTGGCATTTTGTTTGCTTTGCGTGAAGTGATTTGAGTACCGCAGTGGGAGTGGGATTGGGTAGTATTAAAGATGGCAACCATTTGTGGGTCTCATTTTCTCAGCATCTCTTGCCCCATATGTTTTGGGTAGTGCTTTCGTTGTTCTATTCCCCTTCAGAGGATCCAAGTACCAAGTGACTATAGTTTGGATACTTTGGAAGGATGGGTTGGAAGCAAGCAGATATAGGGCCATACTGTGGCATACCCCACCAAACTGGATGAAGTGTGTTTGTCAAATGCGTTATTCGGTATGGCATGGTATCGCTCAAAATCGCGTAGAAAAAGCCTTTTGCTCTGGGCAAAACCCCATTTGACACGAGCCGATCAAGCCAGCCAGTAGTTTTCACAAAATCCCAGGCTGCCCACTTTCTCCAGATAGTGAACTGATCATGTTCCAGGATGCCAAAAATACTTGGGGTTTCGGCTTAACAAGTAGGTACATGATATTACATGATGGTAATTATGTCATGTGGTCATTATTGTAGGAGGTTGCAGGGTTACATGCCAGTTTATGCTGGTTACTACCATGACATTGTTATTATATGTCATCTGATGATTCTATCCATGAATGACCCCAACTGCACCCGAAGTACTTGTGATGGTGCTATCACGCTTCTGTTCTGACTGCTCTGATCCTCAACTTGAATTGATGGAAAAACCCGTTGATTTACTAAACAGTAAGCAATAAGCCGATAGTTTCAATAATTGAATTTCTATTGGCTATTGAAACTGATAAACCTTGGTGCTCCCTTACAGTTTCATCGGCAATTGTTTCACCAAAAATGCTGGTATCAGATGCATCCGAATGCCGAATTGGAGCGATTCGGGATGAAACAGGAAGGTTGTCACAAGGGGTTGCAGCATACCCTGGTTGTGAGGTTGCGATGGACTGCAGAGTATTCCATCAGGGTGGAGCAAATACCTCTTCCAATACGCGTGTTCTGTTCAACGCGTCGTTCCAGGTGGATGAATCTTGGACTGATTCTGAGTTGTCGAGAACGGCTGGTGCATATTTCAGATGCAAAAATGAAGTGCATTGGCGCATTGGTATCGCGGTAAATTATATATCATCCCCAAATGGCCTTAATTCAGGTTGGTGAATTACTATAATTTACCCAGATTGGTATGGAATATATATATATATATTATATATATATATATACTCGTCATCTGAAAATCGGCAAGGGCAGCAGTGCTATGTCAAAGATCCAAACATGGCCTTTCGACGTGCCCAGGACGTCGAAAGAAGTGAGAGAACTGATTCCTTACACGAGTTGAGCCCAAAGATTAATGGCTTCACATATCATTGCTTGCCGGAAGTGGCGCAAGCAGCTTATCGAACTGATGACCTGATTCGATTGGCCAATAGCCACTGGTCACGAGACAAAAAGGTGGTGCAGGACGTTTTTCAAAATCCAGTTGTTTTTGTCATCATGTGTCAATCTATATTGTAAGATTGGGCAAGAGCTATGCCAAATTTCTAAATGTTGCGCTTTGGTAATCTGACAAGTCTGACAATGTTTAGTACAGCTATGGAAAATCACCATTGTTAACAGGTAGATCATCTACAAATAAGCCATTTTCGATAGCTATATTGAATTGCCAGCAGGTACAAAATGATCATATCTTGCTTCGGTACTATATGTGCCTCGGGTTGATGAAGTCATAGCCCTCAAGCTTCGGGTACCAATGGATCACAACATTGAGCTTCGATTTTGTCAATGGTATTGAGTAGATCACCCAATTTGTGATCCAATTTGAGAGGATACTTATTTTGAGCATTTCTGAGCCATAGCCACATGGGGATGAGTTTAAATCCTCAATACTATTTCAATACCATTTATTTAGGGGGATGAACATGCAGCTATACCACCTATTTTGATGTGAACATAAGGATATTGAGCCATACCCGACATGATTTTTCTGTACCTGCCATATTCTGCTTTGACCCTGTTCTTCCTTTCCATCCCTGATTGAAAGGGTGAATGACTTTCTGCCTAATGATGAGTTGAAACAGCCAAGCAGGTTCATTCAGATGACCAGCATAAAGAAGTTGAAGACTTGTTGGTGGTTCCATGCCTTTCAGATGATACCAACCGGGAGACCTCAGTACTAAGAGGATGCGTATTCGTTTGGATGGGTATGGTTCAAAACTATATTAACTTGGAACTAGCCGACGTCTGACTCATCTTTTTTTGGGTTTTCCATGGGTTTCCAGCTTTCCACCATTTTCTTATCATTGCAATTCCCTGAATTCCATGCAGTCCCGCAGGGGCGAACGGGAGTTGAAGGCAGAGATCCGTGCAGCACAGCGGTTGCTGTTGGAGGTGCAAATGTCACCGAGGACTGGGGATGAAGTGACAATATGAAAAGGGTAAATGTCGATGGTTTACCTTCAACCTGCAGATGCAGCTCCTTATAGGGCAAGTATGTACATGAGCCAGCATTGTCAGCAGATGTCAGCAGAATTTTTGTCCAAGCATCAGGGTTTAACCAACACAACGCGGATATTGGAGGATGTAGAACTTGCGAAAATTCGTGCTGTTGTTGTGGCCAATTTGAGCGTCTCCAGCACGGGGCTCGCTCCATCAGCGCAGGTGGCGGAAAGTGCACGCCACATCTCGCCTGAACGACTCACGGCATCACAGATGGCTGTGAAAGCTGCAGCTCCGAAGGTGGGGAGTGTTGCTGCTGTCTTCCAAGATTGTCCTTGGATGTTCAGATAGATGAACATGGAAACATTAGGAAAGATCATGAAAGATCTAAGTAGAAGTAGCGGCATTGGAAAGCTGAAATTGTTCAGAGCATTCTTTTTGAACCGTATCAATGCCTTTCATGTTCTGATCTGATTGTAGGTGACCTTGCCTATGTTCATACAGTGTTGCCTTCACCCTCACTAAGAGTGCAATGGAAACCCAGCTGCAGGCGGACGCAGCGGTGGCAGGCCCCGGGCCTTCGATATCTCCGATGCCAGCGCTACCGGGGTTTGGAACTGGAGGTTCGGGGCTTGGGTACATGGTGGGTTTGCCTAAAATCGGGTACCCCTTAATCACCATTCGCAATTATGCCTCTTAGAAATTATCATGAAATTATCTTGAATTGCATTTTGCGGGCTTTAGCCCATCTGCAAACGCAAGTATTCTTGGCAGGGGTCCCCGAGCAAATCACATGACGAACATAGTGTAGAGCATAAATGTTCGTCCTTTTTCAAGGCCCATCCAATACCCCCAATTGTTCTGGTCATTCCAATTCTTATATAACACTGTAGAACCATCCAACACAATCTGAAATGTGAAGACTCAGGGACCGGTAACCAGCAATGTTTGATCGGGGTTAGTCCGAATCATGCATCTTTATGGTACCCCAAGTCTTTCCCCCAAAAGATTGGACCGTTTGACCAACAGAAAAGGGGAAACTCGGGATTTTACCCAGCCAGAATAGGGACTTAAGGGACGGCCAGTTCGGAAAGGAACCAACAAAACAGGGGAGATGAACCTAAAACTTCCTAAAACCAAAAACGAAAAGAACTAGCAACCTGGAAATAGAACTTTCCATGTATGGGTTCCCATGTAGGTGAAGCCCACCTCCATGTATGTTCATGTATGTTTGTTCCCAGGGGGTATACATAAGTCATTGTTGATGTTCTGCCGGTATGATTTTCCATCACACAGACCCTCATAATCCTCTAAAATCACATCACCGTGTTTTTTTTAACCACAACTGGTCGAACCTTTGTAATGTATGTATGTAATTTATAATTGTATATATAAGTTGCATTTGTTTCTCAATCGTACTTAATTCAACAGATGGGATACTGATCCCAAGTATTGTTTGCTTTTTTTTGTGATGGGTGGTTCAACCATGAATCAGATCATGAATGGATGGCGTAGGAGATGAACTCCGACCATCCATGCGAGGCTCCAGCAGCTCAGTCATGCAAGATGTTGGTACCTTGACGGCGCACGATGACATCGTGGAGCGGGGGCAGAAGGTGTCATCGTGTCGTAAAGAATCCTGGAAGGTCCGGCCCCCAAAAAGTGATCCCTGCGACGCGAATGACCGCAGACCATCGACAATCATCACTATATATTCAGATATATTGGATGATATTGATGCATCCTGGTGATCCTGGTGTCATGACACAATTGAATTTGACCTTTTGAATGGTTCGATCGTATCATTTGTGTTGTCAATGCTATCTCCTGGTTGTTGTTGTGGTGTGCGGGAGCAGTTGGAAGCCCAAGGCTGGTTTGCTTGCAAGATGTTGTAGATATGTGTTCTATGTTCCGACATAATATATGTTCTCAAGATTTAGACACTAGACAGCTCTGGCATGGTTTGGTCGTGAGGTTTTCATAAGTTGAAAGAACATATATTCTAAGTGGAGATAATGTGTACTCATGTGCAACGTCATGAGACGTCAATTCTACTAGTGTTCGAATCCAAAAATACGTCGCTCATTGGTGGTGGCAGGAGTGGAATGTCCCTGGCGTTCGCGCTCGTGCTCGTGTTTGGGGCTGAGTTTTTAGCTGTAAGCATGAAGAGCTCAAGACCTGTGGCAATTCTTCGAACTGGATAAATTGTACATGGATAAATGTATACAAATGGATGTGTATGATAAATGAGTATAAATGGTGAATATAGTTGAATGTATGCATATGTCATATGCATTTACATAATATCTACTATATATGATATATGGCGTTGCATTTGTGGTCCTTTATTACCTTCTGGTTTTCCACCCTTTGTCGCAAAAAGAAACATCGTCGCCTTGCCGCCAGCTGGGTACGGCACATCCGCTCATCTCCGAAGCCTTTGTCGGGGCAGCCCAGCTGATGATTGTTTGAACCAGAAATCTGGTAAGTCATTGGGGATGGTAGCCATGGCATTGGGATGATGGAGATATGATATGTTACAATATATTTTTTGTTTTGATGATGGATATGTAGTGGGATATAGTGAGAATATGATGGCGAATATGATGGCGGATATGATGGGGAATATGATGGGAAATATGGTGGGGAGTATGATGTGTTTTGCTGAATTGAATGGTGATTTCACTGAAGTGCTACTGCAACCCAATAGAGGTTTATGGCACGGGAATGGCACGGGGTATACCCTTATAAAAGGGAGTAGAATGAAACCCGAATGCATTGGTAATGATTTCAGCCACCACCAAATGGGAGGCCAATTGCGTTGGGATCACTGCAGAAAAAAGCGCTAAACAAGGTGTGATGTTTACATCAACGATATCGGGGAGACATGGGATTTGAGCATCCAACACAGGTTGGGATACAACAAATGGGGATTTAAATGAATTAACTCAGGATCTGTGTTCAAACGTGTGTTTGCAAAAATAATCAGTTGTTTATCCTGAATTGTCGTATTAAAATGACCATACATTTGGGTATACCACATTTTCAGACAAACCCACCTCAATTTAAACAATTAATTGTGGATATGTGGTTTAAGATATGTGGTTATTAGTCATTTTGATTCCTAATCTGAGATTATGGCGGCAGTTGACTATATAGTACTGGTATTGAGTGAAATGAGTTAAAACCAAAGACTTCATTTGACTGGTGAATGGTAGACAGCTACAATGAACAAATGTTGTCTGACTCACGAGAATCGGGAAAGAATTGGATATAATTGGTGGGGAAATGTGATAAATGGGGTGCTGACCTAGGCTGTAGTGAGGTTTATATATAGGGGTTGTGAAACGAGCAGAGCCCGCAAATTCCCACCATCTACTCTGTATATTATCTTTACAATCCACCGAGCTAGGAAAGTGTGGTGAACACGAAAGATAATTTAATGATTTGGGTTGTTTGAGTGAGTAGAACCGACTGCAAAACCCGTCGAAAATGTCTAGGATGTTGAGGAACCCCAGACTTGTGTCAATTGGAATTTGGAAAACTGTCAGATGGGAATTCTCGCAGAAAGTGCCATATATTTGGATGGTGAAAACAGCATCGGATTCGACTGCGGCAGGAAGTGCACCGCTTTCCAGATGTCAAGGCAAGTTGAGGGTTGGGAAGGAGTCCATTCCCAGCGGCAGCCAGCTATTTTCACGGCATCGCACCCTGAGATCCGCTGAAGTATGAATGTTCCAGGGCATGTTCAAATCTTTGCAGTTCTCCCTGCTATCATCACTGATGGGATCTGGTTGATGGAATTTGGTGGTTCCAAAATGTTCCAAATATTCTTCCTCTCCTATGCAGATGATCCCCTCAGCATCCACATGGGTCCAAAAATTGGGTGGCAGTAACCATTCGTCCACGATACTGGTGTGGGTCAAATTGGGTACCCCAACAATTGGATGATATTGGATGGTTAATACTCAACATAGACCTCAATCTGTGGTCCCCCCAGGTCTTTAATTTTGACCCATAACATATTGGTGACATATCTGAGAGGTGTGTACCCCAGTCAGTCCAGTGGCAAGTCCAGGCCTTGCGCCTCAAGTTCCTCGGCCGAAAGAACCAAGGTTCAGCAAGGTTAACCAGGGTGTGACTGATGTCTTCTTGCGCATGATTTGCTATGATTTACGAACCATCCAAAACAATCCAACACGCACATACAGATACTGTATATAATACTATTTAGTTATATAATCAGGTCATATGTTCCTTGGGCCAAACATGTTCTCAAACATGGCCCATGAGAAAAAAGAGTGACTTGACATGCGTTTGCCCAAAGACAAAATAACTAATCACAGCTTAACTTAGATAGACATATAATATACAATATAATAGATATAGATATATATATATATATATATAATTATATATATATATAAATACATAAAATTACATATACGTATATACACATGTTTAACATCCTCAAATATTTCATAGAAGTATTTTATGCAACCCAGGTGTTTCGCCTTCAGAAGTTTTCCAGGAAGTTCTCCAGTCTTCAGCGCCGCGCTGAGGATTTTCCCACTAGGCTCCCGAAGAAGAACCAAGCCTGGACATTGCTCAGTGTATTTGACAGGACCTCAAGGCAGGTGCTCTGAGCTGGTCAAGAGTTGGAAATTCCAGTGGAATTCTGATCATATTTTCCTGGATTTGTTTCAGTCAGTGACTTTTGGTTTTACTTGTGCATCTAATGTAATGTGGTAAGCCCAATTGTGGACAACCAATTCGGGGATGGTTTATACCACCTATTTCTGGGCTTACCACGTTACCATTTGACGAATTGGAACAGTTTTGGGGGAGCACTTTGGGCAAATTCAACTCTTTCAGGGGTGAAACATCCTTGTCGAACTCAGGTGGCAGTACAGCAACAAGCAAATTCTTGGTACACGAAAACATCATTAGCAATCATTATCAATCCATACCAATCCGTTTTGCAGATCGAAAGTATTTGAAGTGTATGGAGTCTCTGCGTTCCAGCATGGCCTGCAGGTGCCCACCTTCAATTCATGTTGCGGATGGGCTCTGTGTAGAGCTTAGTGCGGGTCAAATATTTTGTTTTGCAAAGCACGGGACTGAAGAGCTTGGAAGTGCTTCGGGAATTCGTGGCTGAGAGGTGTTATGCTAATCTATAGTAATTTTTGACTTTATGATGCTTTGTGTAGCATTTTTTGGGGGGAGTAGTTCAGTGGTTCAAGCACCAAAATTTATGTTTAGTTGTTTGGGCTTCCATCAATAAGCTGGCACGCATACCGGTTGAACGGAGTTGGAAAACTACTTACTACTGGAGCAGTGTCCGCAGCTGAAGACCTTAAAGCAACAGATGTTGATTGTCAACCAACACATCTTACTATTGATCCTCCAAATTTTCGTTTTGTCCACATGGAACTGACCCAGTTTGATCATGAAATTGGATACGTGATACGTTCTATTTATATATTTATTTATTTATTTATTTATTTATTTATGTGGTTTCATTATTATTTATTTGTTCAGTATTATATATTATATCTAAATAATTCTACAATCGTCCAAAGATCTAATTGGGTAACAAGTTTGCAGCAGCCATCACACCCAGATGCCCAACCTCCAGGTGGAGCATGGCCCCCTAGAGTGCATCTTTGATCGGCCCGAGAAGGCAAGGTTTTTTTGTTTTTGGACCATTGGAATTGTGGTTTTTAAGAGGAGGTTGTTTTTTTCAACAAGAGTCAGGATTCTAACTTTTGCACGCTAAGTAGTATGACATTTTTTTGGAACTGAAGTTAACACACATGCTATCCCAAGAGGCGCCTGTTTTTCTTTCCATGCTCTTTTGTTTGCCATGTTGGCAAGATCTGCCAGGAGGTTGTCATGGTGGTTGAAGCGACAAACATAAGCCCAAACGTACTCTTCAAGTCGTGGGCTGTCCTTTTCACCCGATCCTCCACGAGTGCGCAGGCTTTTGGGAACAAAGCCCTTTCACTGTCGCCAAATTTCGATGTGAGATGTATGTGCAAGGAACGAATCTGTTACCGTAGGACCGTAGGATGAATAATGGACAAGCGTAGCATGACGCAAGTGTGGCAAGGCAAATTAAGGTTATTAGCCCACCCCACCCCACCCCACCATCCCCCCCAACCCACCAGTGCACACAATCTGAAAATAGCGCCACTACTAGTAGCAAAAACAAGGGGAGGACGCAGAAACGGCTGCTCATGGCTGGTCAGTTTCAGGATATGGATTTGTGAATTGCATTTGCCATTTTTTGAGGTTGGTAAATTTTGTTTTTTGGTGTGCTCAGGCTGATAAATTTTGAGCCAAACCCATACTGCTTGATGCAAACCCAGCTGTGCTTTGTCCATTCGTTTCTGATACAATTAGTGTCGGGTCAGGCATGATTGCAGATGAAGTCGCCCATACTACCATGTGTGTCCACCTTGCCTGCAAGTGGTCGGTGGTGTCAGAGACAATCATCCTGATAAAGATAGAGCATCCACCAGATTGAATTCTACATAGGTTGATTGTTGACATATAGAATATACAGTACTGTACCTCCCAAAAGAAGCAGTGGTACAAAAGGACATGCTTACCACCAATTTAGGATAGGATTTTTCTAAGGGTCACTAAACCTTCTAATTTTTTGCCGGCGCCGGCAATGTTTCAGGACAGTGGCCGGCATGACTTCTGTGCGTTGGAAGATGAGTTGGAGGTGCGGGCGCCATGCAAATTCATGGCTACGGCAGGATGAAGAAATGGCATCCCAAAGATCGACCTCAAAAAAAGGGATGAAGAAATGGCTAAGATGAGCAAACAAAGCAGGTTCCAGCTTTTTTTTGGTGTGGGCAGAACAAAAGGGCATAAGCAAATTCTCGTGTTATCTCGTGGTTATCTCTAGTAATAACCCCAACTGCAGCCCCAAGCAACTCCACATCCAGATGAAGTTTGAAGAGCTGCCCCTGTCACTGAGGTCGACGGTAGTGCTGCGGCTGCTTGGAAGGAAATGCGGATAGGAAACGAACACATGGTGGATATCCCTCCAAAAAAAATCCCCTGGGAACAAATAAAATCATCTAAAACCAAGAATCAAGAAGCACATTGCTGTGGTCCTGGGATATGAGATGATTGTTTGTCCTTAAGCCTTGTTTTTTTTTGAGAGCCTCTCGCAGCCAAATGGGATGGTGAATCACCAAATCGGAGAGAATTCGATCGAGCCGACCTGAAAAATCACAGTGTTGCTCTGGAGATCATTCAGATAGAAAGAGAAGATTGACATGACTTTTTGTGAGCAGGTCACAAATTATGCGGAATTGTAGGACGAATCTTTGAGATTTTGAGATCTCAACGGCACCCGGACGACCACTGAGAGTTGGGCCCCTTGAACGGTGCACCTTGTCCCAAGGTCCGCTTGACAGTGCTCCGTGCGGCCGGCATGACATTGAGAAACGGAGGGTGAAGAAGTTGAGAGGTAAAGGTAAAGCAATATCATCATGGAATTTCAGCAGCGGCCGAAATATCGATATTTTCGTGGAGAGTTTTTTCCCCACAACATTGTGTGGGGTTCTTGTTTTTTGCTTTGCATCTCCCGCCGCCTCCCTCCGCCTCCGCCTCCTCCTCCGCCTCCTCCCGCGTCGCNTTTTTCCCCACAACATTGTGTGGGGTTCTTGTTTTTTGCTTTGCATCTCCCGCCGCCTCCCTCCGCCTCCGCCTCCTCCTCCGCCTCCTCCCGCGTCGCCGCCTGTCACACACAACATTGTCACACACAACCGCCGCCTCCTCCTCCTCCTCCCGCGTCGCCGCCTGTCACACACAACATTGTCACACACAACTCTTTCACACACAACATTGTCACACACAACTNCACAACCGCCGCCTCCTCCTCCTCCTCCCGCGTCGCCGCCTGTCACACACAACATTGTCACACACAACTCTTTCACACACAACATTGTCACACACAACTTTGTCACACACAACTCTCTCACACACAACATTCTCTCACACAACTTTGTCACACACAACTTTGTCACACACAACTCTTTGTCACACACAACATTGTCACACACAACTCTTTCACACACAACATTGTCACACACAACTCTTTCACACACAACATTGTCACACACAACT
>BGPT01001743.1:106130-135795 GCA_003297045.1 Symbiodinium sp. clade C Y103 | reverse complement strand
AAATCAACCAAAAAAAGCCAAAAAGTGCCCAAAATGGAGCTTCCCTTTCAAGGTCCGAAAAACGAAACTTCCGTCCACCGCGTTTTTTTGCTCTCCCCAGCCAGGCTCTGGCCTCACCTTCCCAAACGGGCCCAAATCAGAGCCTCCCCCCCCCACACCCCCCAGATTAGCTTCGCTTCGCTTCGCTTATACCTATACTCAGCCCAGGCCTTCGGCTGGCTTTCGTAATTTAGTTTTTTAATCATCCTCCAATTCTAGGGTGGTGTTATATACTCCCTCAAGGTTGGGATATCACATCTTAACATAAATGGGCAATGACTGCAACGTTCGCAACTAATCAACACAATAATAGTAGTTGTGTTGTATCACCAATCACAACCAAAAAGTACAAAACTATAGTACTGCCTACTTGTCAAATCACTCAGTTGTCCCAGCAAAAACGAAACATCTCACAGTTCTTGAACATGGTACTTCAGCACTTCCGATAGGGCTTCCCATTTACCAATCTTTAGGGTCAGAACCGTTCTTCTTTTAAAAAAGATGCAAATACTTGCAGGCAGATTCCTCCACAAAGCAATGGAAGGTGCACACTGATATCGAACTCTTAGATGCTCCAACTTCAAATCATTCCCAAGAGTTGTTTAAAGAATCCATCTTCATGGGCCAACTTCCTGCTGCGAGTGAAGCAACTTCCACACCAACTTCCCTGCAGTTATCTCAAAAGAAGACAAGAAATTTCCGCATTTATCATGATTTATCATCATTTGTTTCCCATGTACCCACCACTTACCATTCTTTTGGAAACCACGGGCCGGTGGCTAACCTTTGTCAAACACCATGGGGCGGAACCGCGGTGTCCCACCAAGTCGCGAATTCCAAGAGCCGCCGCTGCATCGCCTTGGCCTGGTCCAGCTTCACATGATAACGGTGTCCGTGGGGGACTAAGATAGCTAAGTTGGTTGGTTTATAACTGGGAATATGTAAGCAATATGTATATATATATATATAATCATATACACATGTATATAGCTACTTCTAACCATAGTTCTGGTTTATGAGATACTTTTAACACTTAAATATAACATTTTATAACCATCTGTCAGGGTCCAATAAGTATGGTTTATGATCTCTCTCTCTCTCTCTCTGTCTCCTTACACTCCTCAATTCGTGCATGTCATCCTTGCGCAGGGGCTATGCTAATCTTCTCTGTATCGTTACAAGTTCATGGATCCTACGTATAATTGATGGGGTATACAAACCAATAGCATCCAATAGTTAACTTGTCACTGGGGAGCCCGACATACGAATCTGTGTGAAGTCAAAAAGACACTTCAGTTTTTGAGGATATATTATGGTCATATGGTCTGAAAATTGGGGAGAGATGCTGGAAAATTCATCTGTAAATGGGTGGGACATTGCGTTGTGTTTCTCGTGTTTCTTTTCTCTTCGCATCCATCCCCCTGACACACGAATTCCTGGGCACCAGAAATTTGCCTCACTACAAGACCGCTTCGTTTCATGCGGGAAGTGTATTGGGATGTATTGGGGAAAAGATTTTGCCAACCATCTACACCATCCGCAATCAAGCCACTTCGTAGAGCTGGGTCCAAAAGAGGCAAAGCCGATATCTCCGAATTGGGACATATGTCAAGCCCTGAATGTAGAAAAATCTATCAGCATCTACCAACAATCACTGTGTTTCTCTTTTGGTGATCAACACCTACAGTAGGTTTTGCGTTGTTTCTTGGTTCAAACATCTCCAGTCCCAACTCTTGCTCACATCTCAAATTTCTGCTGGTTATTCTTGATCAAGTTGGTATATCCAATCATGAACAATCCACCCAACTTATTACCATATAAATCATATAAGGTGGTAGGGGTTTAGCAGGTTTAGATATGTTTAGATAGGTTTAGCAC
The DNA here is from genome assembly GCA_003297045.1 of Symbiodinium sp. clade C Y103. Classification (NCBI taxonomy): domain Eukaryota; class Dinophyceae; order Suessiales; family Symbiodiniaceae; genus Cladocopium; species Cladocopium sp. clade C. Next base: position 133,878 of record BGPT01001743.1, on the reverse strand, counting down.
ATTAAACCATCTTTGAACCCACTTGAAATCTATCCCAACATCCCAGGTGCCGTCTCTCGGCGACGCCTGATCTGGTGGCAGGTGCCGCATCAAACTGCGCAAGAAGCGCCTCGAGGCCTGCGACGGAAAAATCATGACGACTCGATGTTCCGGAAGATTGGTGGTTACTTTCAGATGCTTTTGGGCTGGTGAGTGGATTTTCCCTGACCTTTTCCCCCTTGCCATGGTGAATGGATTTGGCAAAAATTGGCTAGCGAGATGATTTCACAGAGAAAAATGCCTGGTTATAGTTACCCTCGAGTGATATAGCCATGGAAAATTGCCATTTAGTTCGATGACTTACCTATCACAATATTCAATTACCAGAGGGTAGATGTTTTTAGCTGCTCAATCGATTTTCCTTAAAGATATAGACTTCACTCCTTTCCTACGCTTTCCTGAGATAATTTTTTCCTGCTGGTTAGGCAAACATGTTCCCACGTATTAAACTAAACATCCATAGATTTGGTTTCAACCATTTTATTTCATCATATTCCCCTATATTGGCTACATCCATCCAATTACATCATCCTATTTCATAGTCTATATATATGTCTATATCCCTGTATTCCTTCACATCATATTCCCATGTCATCCCAGATTTTTGTTGGGTCGTTGAGTGATCACCGCATCGCGCGCGCAGGGTCCATCTCGGTCCTCAGCACGCTCGAGGATGATGTCCACACTCGGCAGACTTCCTGACGGCTCGGCGGCTCATCATTTTCTAATGGCGTCATGGAGAACAACCAACCAGAATGGATGAATGATGGATAGATAATGGGATTCAGATGGATTCACTATAGATGACTTAATGTGGATATATGATAGGTAAACTCTGGTAATTTGATATAGATAGCTATACATGTAGAAACACCACCTCCGGTAATGAGAAACAAAACGCCCACTGGATCATCACAGAAATGATTAAGAGGGGAAATCATGGAACTCGATGGGCGATTTTCCACAACTATGATAAATTCCCAGAGGGTAAATTCATTGGATTGGTTGAAGGGAAAATCTACAGGAAACCATGGATTTTCCCATGAAATATAGGGGTTTCCTGTGAATTTTCCCATTAACCAATCCAGTGGTAAATAGTTCGTTCATCCATTTATGATCATTTTCTATGGTTCAACATGGGTTTATGATCATTAATGATAGCACCATTTATGATCCTATTATTCAATCATCCATTTATGATCATTTATGTATGGGATGATCAGGTGACTTGCAATCACCAGGGTTACGATAATCACTAGCCATAATTTACTAGGGGGAGTATCCCGAAACTGACAATTTGCCATTAAAATGGTACCTCCCCAATTAAACAGCCCATGATAGCCCATGGGTCTTATTTATTAACCTAGGACCTAGGATTGACACTATGGATGCTATGGGAATAAGAATTTCATTAAACTAAATGGACATATGATGGGATATAATTTAAGAAACCAACTTGATGGAATACTGGAGATTAACATGGATTTACCTGAGGTAACTATTTACCCTCTGGTAATTTGATACACTGTGATATGGAAGCCATGGCTCATTTCGTTGGATGATCTATTGAAAAATGGTGATTTTCCGGAGCTAATGTTCAATTATCAGAGGTGATAGGCAGTCCCACAACATCGATGGGTCAGTTGCCCAACGTTATATACCCAACTACTATACCCCACTATGTAGCCCCATGTGAAAAAATCGTACAAGGTCATGCCCCCAGAACGAATGAGGATGTATAGTTGACTTATGATAGCTATAGATTGGCTTCTTTCACTTACACACTTACATCTCACTAGGGTGTATTATATATATATATATGATTAAATCATATTAAATCTTAAGGTATCCACTAACCTGATTTAAGGTATTGGGGATGTTTCCCCTTACAGTACTAACCATAATTCAAGATATTGAAGTGGTCAGTTCCAAAACCTCCGGCTGCTAATGCCTGGCGGCCTTGAAAGAAAGGTATCAAGGGGCGAACCCTGAACCCTTGCACGTCCTTCAATACTTCTATCACTACTCCTACTCCAACAACGACTCCTCCTACAGCTACTACTAGAATAATATTGATTTCATCAATGGGTCACGTTTAGGTGAAACAAAAACATGTTGAACCATAGAAACAAGGAAGAGATCGATGTTCTCCACATGAGCCAGGCCAATCACGTAGCTGCCTTCCACGATTCGAAACCTCCCATCCGAGCAAGCCTTCAGCTACAACAAGTTAGACATGCGTATTGCAGGCTTGTAAACCAGCTTGGGATTGGTGAAGACGAAGATCAATTGATTGTCCATTCGGAAATCAACAGCAGTTTCCAAGGAAGGAAGTGCACGGGAAAAAAATCGAAGCCGGCCACTGTCCACTCTCAGAAGCCTTGACACAAAGCAGCTTTACACAAAGACGCTCTTAGACGTAGAAGCTCTTACGCAGAAGCCCTTAAACAAAGCCTGCACTACTTCTCCTTAGAACAACTCCTGTCTCACAACTCCTGTGTAAATGACTGTGTCGGAGTTTGAAGGAGTTACCTAGAAGGTGATCACCTGTAGATGATGTAGGTGATGTAAAAATATCTTGCCATCTACAGTCAGATACAATACAAATACCTAAACCCCATGTTTGATCAATGAGATCTTTGAATTTGGACTGTGGAAATTGGTTTTCTATTGAGCAGGCTTACGTCCATGTATTCGTCCGAGCATTACGCCATGTATACATCCGCATGTGTGTGTGACGGCCAGCTTCTTCGAAGGATTGCCCAACATCTCAAACACAGGAAAAAAAATGAAAGCGGACTGTCCTGGCCATGTCTGGCTTTCAAATTCTCAATGAACTTTCTGATCTGCTTCTCAAGGTTTTCCCATGTTTTCCCGAAAGTCATCGGGATACCCTCTGGTAAACTAACAGTTTGCTATTGCAAATGGCCATAGAAATAGTGGATTTTCCCATGAAAAATGGTGATTTTCTATAGTTATGTCAGTTTACCAGAGGGTACCACCTGCAAGACTTCCTTCACCTCCTGCATCCTTTTTTTGCCATGGCCAAGACATCGATAACCATTTTGGGACCAGCTCCCAGCGATGCAGAAGTAGCTTGTGACCGAAAAAGACATGATGTCAGCACTGGACATCGGAACAACTGTCTGGGAACCGCGGCTGGATACCACCTGCAATTGGGATAAACCTGGGAATCTGCAACTTCCTAATGATGAAGACCTTTTGCTGACGGGATAGCCGCTGGGTTGTACCCCCTGGGAGATCCCAGCTGAAGACTACTTGGACTTAGCTAACTTCGGGAAGATTAAAGTGCCCCCGTCAACCTCGGAAATGATGTCGCAGGGAATTTCCAGAAATTGTACTAGTTCTCCAAACAGAAATCAAACATCCCGAAATGAACTATGAAAATCATTGAAAATCAATGTATGAAATCCAGCTAAACAATAATCGATGAGCCACGAAAGTCAAACACTTGAGTCATTGGTGACAGCTGATGAACTGAACAGAATACATCAACAACACCAACCTGCATCTAGGTGCGTCTGGAATAACTATTAATGATTATTCATATCACTATTCAAAGTCCCAGCGTGGATGATTTCGCCTATCGATCAATCAACATCACTAGGACTATCACTGTTCATATTTTAATAACTACTAACATAGTAACTAATCACTGTAATAATCATAGTTGATTAGTAATTAGTGATTAGTAGTTATGATTAATACTAACTTAGTAATTACTATTCATAGTGATTTATCACTATGATATCCCCCATCAACATCAGTAAACCCCCATGGCCCCGCCGCATCGGATCGACCCCGTCGTCCTTCGCAGCGATCCGTGGTGAGTCCGGCGGCGATGTGCGGCACCGAGGATGGAAGGCCCTCAGCGCGGTCCGCGCGGGGTTTTTGGAGACGCCTGGGTCATTGGATTGGTTTAAGGGAAAATCTACAGGAAACCATGGATTTTCCCATGAAATATAGAGGTATCCTGTAAATTTTCCCATTAACCAATCCAGTGATTCTTAAAATCCATATTTATATGATTATATGATTATATCTTGATATAGTTATTGAAACCCATAAGCAATAAGCAAGAAATGGCTGTTTTATTCGGTTAACCCATTAAGGTCATATCATCCTGTTAATACAGTCCAACTAATGCCTGTAAATCTGCAATCCACTAAACTAGTGGCTGAAACATGTTTATAGATTCAGATGTATAACCTCGTGCAAAAAATCAATCTTTGATATTCCATTCATCCAAACTGGGGAAGTTCATACCATGGTATGCTTCTATTCCCTAACCCGTTGCTATAATTAATGAATCTAATTGGGGAATGCCTTAAATGCCGTTTCGGTTACTCAGTAGCAAACCTGCCCCCGCAAACCCAAAACGCAGAGCGCCGCCCACTAATGGTTGCTCATTCTTGGTATTTGTTCTTGGCATCGAACCATTTTGAAGTTCTATAGTTCTATCAAACATAACCAACAAATGATACCTGACCTTGCCAAACTGGTCTAGTGAAACACCGCAAAAGGCCCCAATCTCCGTGGTGAAGGTGGAGGGCATCAATTCCCATTCCCAAAAAAGGGATCAATCATTTTGAGCCGGCAACCATACATAGCCATACCATGCCAACACATTGATAATGAACATGTGGAGGATTGTGGAGGGGTGGACCAATTCCAAGTCTCAACCTGAAAGACACGTCCAACAATTCCTGTGGTAAGGTGAACCGAGCGGGATGACGTGCCGCAATAACTTAAAGGGCAAAGTTTTGGGTCACTTGCGCGGAGGAAGCACCGCATGGCTACAGTGTCCCCCTTCTTTTTCTGGACTACTCCAAGAAAAATCAAGCGAAATTCACATCATTGGGCCGGAACAATGTACTTAAAGGCTCTTCGTGATGCGGCTTTGGCTTGTCACGGTGATCTCGCTTTTTCCGCTTGACGACTCCGCATCCAAGGAACCAGGGCCTTCGCCAGGGCCATGGCGAAGCTCTTTCCACCGCGATCCAAGGCATCCGCGAAGGCCAGCAGGGTCTGTCGACACTGGTTGAATGCTGGAATAAACATGGCATGATTGTGGAATGATCATGGGATGGTAATGGGATAATGATTATGGGATAGTGAAATCATGCTGGAATAATGGGAAGTTGCGGGTTGCCGGTTATCCCTGACGTTTTTTGAACGTCGACGATGTAAAACCGCATGGCAATGCAAAAGCCTTGTAGCCTGCAACATCCACAAGTCATGTGTTTTGTAGGAGTTGCAATAAAGTAAGGAGTTTTGAATTTGAAATCGTTGTGCAAAGGGGTCACTTCTTTGAATCCTGTGGAATTCGAGGTTTTGGGTGGTCCCGGAAGTTAAATCATACAATTTGCCCACTCAGACCGCAGTCGCTGTTCTATGAACATTTGCTTGGTCAAACTACTATTGTATCCATTTCATTTATTCCAAAGAAAAGATTCAGCTACTATTGTAGCAATCCTTGAAAATTTAAAAGATAGAAAAGGAACTACTAAACAGTGCTAAGTTACCCTCCACTACTCAAACATGGCAATGGAAAGTCCATCATTGATGGGGATTATCCCATTAGTTGTAGGGGATTTCCCATGACTTGTTCCATCCCTTTGGAGATGACTAGCAGCTTCCAAGGTTTGAATCCAGTCCTCCTTGTGTCCATTTGCATCCTGGGATTGGAAGACCTCCGCTGCACCTTGGCCGTCAGCATTTCGTGCGGATTTTTTCCTGGGGATGTCTATGGAAACATGTTTTTTTCGTTTGAACATGTGTGAAAATACCCTCCGGTTATTCAACATAGCTATGGAATATGGCCCATTTAGAGCCGATGTATGATGATTTGCCTACTAAGAATGGTGATTCTCCCATAGCTACGTTGAATAAGCAGAAGGTATGGGAAAATCGAGGAAACTCATCCATAAATGAAGGGTCTCCAATTGCCATGTTAAAGTTTCCGATCTTGCCGCTCCAATCTCGAAAGTGACTATCATTATTTGTTTTTTCCTTATATAACTTATATACATGTTGATGTTCACTTTTTCTTCCATGTCCTTACCAAATGATCATATGTAGATGCCTTCGTACCAAAACTGTGACAGGGCCTATTTTATTGGAATGCCAGGCCGCCCATCTTCCACCATCAAATCAGGCGATATCCAGGTCTTGTTGTTGTTTCTGTTCACTAATGGTAACATCATGTCAACGGGACAACCCAAAATGATCAATGGCTCATGAAAACACATTATCCGGCCCAATGATGCACTCTAATCCCTGCGTTTTCTGTTGGAAATTGTCACTACCTAAATGGTGAGTAAAATGACTCGTTTGACTTTCAGGCTAAGCTAGAATCTATGCATAGATGGGTCTGAAAACGGCGGCACACGGAATACTATGCAATTCTATGAGGAGCAGTTTTGACAAACACCTGGAATGGAAGTATCCTCCGGCAATCAAAAATTGCAATGCAAAATCATATAGATGATTATTTCCATTAAAACCTCCATCTAGAAGGGGTTTCCAATTGCCATGCTTCAGTATTATCAATATGTTCCATGATATTCCCATTACATCCCCCAGTTGTTGAATAGTTGAATAGTTAAATCTATCATTTTTTGAGAAAATGAATCAATTGTGGATTATACACCATATTGTTGTGTTAGATAATACTGTCAGTTATATCATAAGTTATATACATCAATTGTGGGTTAAATAGTTGAAAAAATCCACCATTGAAACGTAGGTGGCTTCTCCATTGCCAGCTATGTTCCTCCGTACGTCCTCCGGCCAAGTGGCGTTTCAGCAAGGCATGGCTAAGCTCCGTATCTGAGAGCGTAGCGGATTAGCCATGTTGCCACAGAAAAAGGAGCAATGGGGATTCTGTTTGAATTTGTACCACTTGAACTAGGATTAGTTTTGGGATATTTGATCAGTATTGGGATTAGTATTGCCAACCCCTACCACTGGGACTCGAATTAGTATCGGGATATACGGAAGAAAATCAAACAACTCAAACAACGATATGTTTTCGTTAATTGTGGCAACATCGAAGTGGGTTTGTCTAAAAATGGGGTACCCCCCCGTCCAAATTTTGATGGTTACTCATCATTTAGCACATTGCTGATTGCCTTTTGCGGGGTGCTCCTATGAACCATCACAATATCCCCGAAATGTATCTCGGTAATATCCAATTGGTGTATCCTAATATTATATCCTGATGACTTCCTAATTCTGGTTGATTAAATTCCCATCACATCTCATTACATTCCAATATGCCCCCATCATGTATAGATGATTTCCATTCATGTCCTCATTCAAATAGATAAAATTCCATGAATTTCAACGTACCCTCTGGTAAACTAATATAACTATGGAAAATCACCATGCTATTAATGGGAAAATCCACGAATTATTTCTATGTCCATGGCTTCAATAGCTGGTGATGTCACCATTTTCCCATCGTTTCCCTGGTGGATCTCTGGGCCTTGGGCTGTGGCTGCTGTGGCCTCAGAGCCAGCGAGGCTTTGCGCGGCAAAGGCCAGCAGTCGGGGCAAGGTCAAAGGCACCCACCTCAGCGGCGGCAGAGCTGGGAGGGGGCTGGAAATTGGCCATAAATGGTGGCTTCAACCCATCTTGACAGAATGGGATATATATTTTTTTTTTATTATATATATATATATGGGAATAAGGCTATATACAGTGGGTTAATGGTTATTCAATTGGATATAACGAAGATATGGGATTTTCATGGATTTTCCATTGCCGTGTTTGATACATACATGTGTGGAACCAGCAATGGAGCAAAAGGATTCTACCTTCAACACTAGGGATTATAATGAGGTCATACTATGGGATGATTGATCATGGGGATTACTCATCAACAATGGGATTCACTCACTTACCCTCCAAAAGATCGGAGTCCTCAAACACTGGCTGCCTGGGAAATCCCGGAACTAAATGGGCATAATGGGAAAATCATATGGGGGTTTCCTAAAATAGGGGAACCCAAAAATGGATGGTTTATAATGGAAAATCCTATTTAAATGAATGATTTGGGGGTACCCCTATTTTAGGAAACCCCCATATATACTGTAATTGGTGATCAATTTCCATTGCCATGTTTGATTTCCAGAGTGCAACCGTGCTGAGTTCACCTTCACAGGATATGGGACCCTATAACCATGGTGAAATGTAGTCTCTGATGGCTGGACTTGCACGTTCGGAATTACTAGTAACTGGGTTGGAACACATTATAACCATATTGTAGCATATTGTAACCCAATGAATCCCAATGATATATACATCTTATGAATCACTGGTCCCCCGATTTGATGGTTGCTTGGTGATCATTAGTACAAACTTCAAACATTCACCACGTTGAATAAAAACTAAAAACAAAACGCTCCCAAGCAACTCTATTTAAGCCTTTTGCAACTCCACATCTACATGTTACCCTCTGATAATCAAACATATCAAGCATGGCAATGAAAATTCCACAAGTTAACAATGATTCTGCCCATTCAAAGCTGTATTTAGCCATGATTGATTTACGGATAGCAACACTACCAATAATGTTGCCTCATCATATTCCGACGAAATATTCCCCATTGTTGGTTAATTTCACCATTTTTCATGGTTAAAACCACCATCAAGAGGGTAAATGATCCCCTGTCAACAATACCTAGCATGGAGATGGTAAATGATACAAATGATACATACTATATCATACTATCCCCATGGTTTGTCCATTCACTTGTGTTTACATCGCGATCTTTTCACATCCCTATAGATACCCTCCGGTAATCAAACGTGGGTTGCTCGAAAAATACTCTGTTTAGTCCGGAGATTTCGCCATGTTTGATTGCGAATGGGAAACCATTTGATTACTAGTCATGAGTCAGTTTAGAAGTTATAACCATTATAATCCCATGAATGGAATAACAATCCCATATAATACTCCCTGGTTATTTCATTTAGCCATGGAAAACCACCATTTTTAGCAGGTAAATCACCATGTTTATCATCTATAAATGGGCCATTTTCCAATAGCTACCCTCTGGTAAACTAACATAGCTATTGAAAATGGCCATTTATAGTGGATCTTCCCATTAAAAATGGTGATTTTCCATGGCTATGTCAGTTTACCAGAGGGTATGTCATATGTGTAATAGCCAAGAGGGTGTTTTTTATGACTGCTGAAGTCCCGTCATACAGTATAGATTTGGCGATCCAGCCGAGGCGCTGGGCCATCTCAGTTATTCCGAACTTCAGCAGCAGCGGCGCCATGCTGCGGGTGCGCTCCAGCTGGGTGGGGAGCAAGTCGCAGACCTACAGGGCACCGCGATATCCTAAGGGGGGGGGTTAATGGTAGGTGGTTTTCTATGGCTTTATTCATGGGTTATATGGTAATACATATAATACAAGTATATATATATATGGATCATTATATGGAAATATAGTGTGGGTCTCAGCAGTTTTGGAATCAGTCGGAAATACAAATATGTACTAACATTTTGGAATACAGCAATTACTTTGGATATACGGTAATTTTTGTATCCCGTAATGATGAAAATAAATGAAACATCTGGATGTGTTCCAGTGGTTAAATATGCATTATGACATGTTATGACTAGTTGTCTCCCGTTCTTTGCTGCTCACCAATAGGCACATTTCAACATTGATAATTACCTTATACATCTATCGATATGAGCTGATCAATATGTTGAAATATATGATTACGCCGGTTTGTCCTAATCATCTGTTGTTCTCGATCTGATCAATTAAAGGCAATTTATTTATTCATATTTCTGTATTTGGCCGAGAAGATGTCCTTCGAACTTACTGTTAGTAAAACACATATAAACCATCCATATTTTTCATGGTTTATACCATCTGGTTCTTTAACAGTTCGCATAATGGAATAGCTGGATAATTTTGGATGATTTTCCCAGCTCTAAACCTCCAGTTCGGGGATTTTCTATGGCTATGTTAAATTACCAGAGGGTATATACAGATAATTGCAGATATACAGTATAATGGGATAGAACTGACTTGCTTACTTAATATTAATATGATATCAGGGATTGAAACACTTACCAGAGGGTACCAGCCATGGTAAATTTGGGGATGGTGGATCCAAACGTGCACTCCCCGAGGCCGTGACGCCAAGGGACTGCGGTGACCAGTGCACTGATGCACTCGTTGCTGTAGGTCTTGGATGACCTGGTCGTAGTGAGGATCATCCCAGGGGCATGCATGGCTATGTATCAATGGAATATATGGATTATAACTATGGAAATTGGAATCTAAGTTATATTATATGGATATACTTGTGGTTATAATGGATATTAAATGGAATATATGGAATATAACTATGGATCATAGAGGGATTGTACCTATTGTTACCCTCCAGTCAACTAACCAAACTATGGAAAATGGATGAAACTGGCCCATTTAGTTCAATGATTTTACCTATCTAAACATGGTGATTTGTTTTATCAAAGATATGCCATTTACCAGAGGGTTACGATTCGTGGGATGATCCTCCAAGTACAAGAGGCTGATGATGTGTGGTGGGTATTCAATGATGTAACTAATCAGAATAAGGACCTGATTGGGACGTCCTGAACCAACCTGACATGATATGGGTGTGCTTCAAAAATGGTGCATACCCCAAAAACAACTATAATGGTGATAATGTTGATTCTATACAGTAATTGGTGGATTTAGAGGTACCGTGTTTTAGACTAACCCACTTAAAATGTTTTGAAGTGTTATGCCTCCCCATTAAAAATCAACTAAATGGTTGAATTTAAATGGATTCTTAGGTGGGGGTAGGGATTGGCTGGGATCGGTGGATCTCCCCCAATTCCCCATCCCTACCGGCTTCCATTTTGTTGAGTATGACCTCGGTTTGCCCTCATCTGGTGGTTTAAACCCCTCCCAAAAATATGCTCGTCATCTCAACCACTCATCCCCTTGTTGTATTGTTGAAAAGCAAGAAAGTATTTGGAAACCACCAGCATATATTATTATCCCAGAAAAACTGTTCACAGTGGATTTTCCAACTTGCCACGTTTGAAGACCAAAAATATAAACCTCAAATACATAAATACTACATTGTTATGTGTATATTCCCCTGAAATGCCATTAAATCACCGTTTTGCTTGGAAAATCTAAAATCTTTGTGGATTTGTCTGAAAATCGAGTACCTCAAAATCCAATGGTTAACTATCATGTTCCCTATCTATAAGATAAATGATACAGTAATTCTATGGGTACACCATTTCCAGACAAACCCATTGGTCAACTGTCAAGACACAACTCCTTCTGCCACTGCTGCGCCCAGATAGCCCATGCAGAGCTGGAGCTTCCTGCGGGGAGAATCTGTCGCCGAATGTGGGTAGTTCATAGTGGTTAAATAGAGTTAGTTAGTGAGCTAGCTAGCTAGCTAGGTAGCTAGTTGGTCAGTGTGTTCGTTCGTTGGTTAGTTTGTTCGTTAGTTATGTCCAATATTTGTCCAATTGTATATACATACAGAGTACCAGTACGTACGCTGTGATATGTCTTTGGAAAAAAAAAACTAAACATGAATCCTGGGACCTATCCGGGGAAGGGGTTCAAGATGTGCACAGCCAAGAGACATATCATTCTCCACAGCCACAATTTCTTGAAGAGAAACAATCGAAGATAACAAGATATAGAAGCTTCATGCTGGAAGGTACCACCCGGTGCTGAAACTTTGAGTTGAAAGCCTTAAAAGGCCTGATGTACGATAATAATCCAATTTCTCGAAGCTGTGATTGTCACCGCGGCCTGAGCTGCTGAATCAATTTAGAAGAGACTGACAAAGTTTCCAAAACACAATGGGAAAATATGATTTCAGACCTGACCGTGGACAAAGCATAGACAAACCGTGGAAAGACCTATCTATATAAAGCGTGGAAAAACCTATCTAGAGCATGGACAGGTGTACCAGGATTCTTGACTGATTTTCATGTGTTCTCTCCTGCAGAAAAAACTGGGGATCCCCACCCCCCAAAAAAGGGCAACAATCTGGTCGGTAATAAATTCATGCATGGGTTTGTTCACATGCCGGCGGGATCACAAAAACTTAAGCATGGGCACGTGATTGGGGAAAAGTGCGTCAGAAATCGTCAGCATGAACCAGGCTTTCAATCTGGATATTCTTGATGACACGAGAATTCAAAAACATACAGTTTTAAGGCTATTATATCCTTGGTCCTTATTCAGGTCGTTTTATCCTATTTAGGTCTTTAGGTAAAGAACCTCTTGGCAATCGGACTTTTGACCTATAGGGTATATAATATACACAGTGTATAACAATCCCTTTAAAAAGATCAGTGTTTCAATCCCTGATATCATATTAATATCAAGTAAGTAAGCAAGTCAGTTCTATCATGTTCTATCCCATTATACTGTATATCTGTAATTATCTGTACATACCCTCGGGTTATTTAACATAGCCATGGAAAACCCCGGAACTAAATGGAGGTTTATAGCTGGGAAACTCATCCAAAATTTGCCAAATTTTCCATGGCGAACTGTTAGTCATAGCCACAGGGTGTCCTCCCAGCAGAGCGCTCTGCAATGCGCCCAGCGCCTCGGCGGCGCTGGGCGCCTCGGGCGCCGCTAAGGCCAGGCGCCTATCCGGCGGAAATGCCAGGTGGAAATGGCGAATGGTTTCCTGGAAATGGCTATGAAACATGGCGATTTGGGTCTGAAAACGGTGTATACCCCAAAAATGCCATAGTGAAATCGGTCAAAGCTAATGAAAAAACTGCCTCTTGACAAGCTTGAGGACAATTCGTACAAATATATTTGTAATGAATTCCAGTAGCTAGGTATTTCCAATCTGCTTCCATTCACAGCGGAGCTTCGTTCAGTTGATCTTAGCGTAGTTCCAGGACGTCTGCGGAGGGAAAATGATGGTTAACCAATGGATTTAGAGGTACCCTATTTTCAGACAAACCCATTCTCAGATGAAAAATCAGAATCTTTGCATGTGAAATGCTCACTCTTTGTTAAACCAAAAACGTTTATTCTTTGAAATGGTGATGGGGAAAAAGAACGTCGAATTCCAAGGTCAAACTGGAAGAAAATCCTGGTGAACACATAGCTGGAAACATGGCGAATCTTAGGATCCCCTGTTTGATTAAGAATTAGACTATGTTAATTGTGATTTGTTGATAACCATGGGCCCATGGGTGAAAATTCTGAGAAAGTGAAATCCAAATTCATTCATTCATTCGTCAGGCTGCTCGGATTCGAGCTGAGCGTTGCCCAGCTTAGATGGCTTACGCCCATGTCAAAAGGGAAAAAGTTGAGCCTGGGGCTCTGTGAAGGTCATCGCAGAGACTAATTTAGGCTTCGATACAAACATTTATCTGCCTGAGGTCGACAAAAGACTTCAAAAATAGACTGCCAGCGCCAATACCCGGCCATAAGCTCCAACGCCGAACCAAAAGTCAATGTGACATCCAAATTCCTATACCCAATTCATTCTCCTTTTGTGATGATTTCACTTTTTTCCTAGGAAAATCAATGCTTTTTATATTGTATCAGTAAAGCAATGCAAGGGCAATGTCTTGACATGCGGAAACTTTGTTTTTTTTGACACGAATTGAATTCAGTTGGATTCCAAATGGACGTGAATAGGTCACAATTCATTGTAGCGACTCAAAACAGGATAGGAATGGATGATGGGTTCAATTGGACATGTATCAATTGAAAAATGGCCAAGTGATGTTTGCCAATTTATTTTATGGCTAATGATACATGTCCAAAAATATGTTGGTATTGATGTTCATATGCCAATTTATTCGCCAACATTCATATGATGTTTCAATGTTGAATTGAAATATGTGTATCTTCCTATGCATTTTTGGTACTCTCCAATGTGTTTTGCCGTCCCTGTCCCATGGATCCCAATGAGTTCCATCACAAATGTCGTGTGTTTGGTGGTTCAGCTTCTGTGGGTGAGTTCATCCACTACATACACCATGGTTTCTTGGGGGTGTTAAGAATGGGGGACGGGATTCATCGTTAAAAAACTGTTGTATCCCCATGACTATCCCATGTCTCATCACTGTCTGTAGATGATTCTCCCATCAAACCCCATGAAATCCCCATGTTTCATAGTGAAGCACCCAAGCCCAGCCGCGACTTATGCAGTTCCAAGGCGCTTCACTAAGCCCACCGCGGCTACCAAGGCCTTGGCCGGCTCCGCCTCCGCTTCTGCTGGCGTCGGCGTCAGGGAGCGCAGCGTGGTGAGGGCACCGGACAGGGCCGGCTGCAGCTGCTTGGAGGAAAGGACGCCCTGCAGGGGATTGGAGGTTGCTGTGTCTGGACACAGGGATCTACACATGGATTTAACATGGAAGACTTCAGGAAATCGACAAAAACAATTTAACCTCAGCTTCTGAAAGCAAACAGTTGAAAAAAAAAATGACAAAAGGAAACACCAGGGATCTACAGGCTAAAATATGAAATGGACATCTGAGAGACGGAAAGAGTGAACACAATTGGGTTTGGCGCTGACCCAATTTCTTTAAAAACCCACAGATAAATGGGGCTAAAATCCCAACTCTATGGCCATTTTTAGTGTCCTAATGACGAGGGCCCCGCTCACACAGGCTTCCTGTAGAGTTGGCAAACCACCTTGGTTTCTCATTGAAGGGGCAAAGGAAACTTATGGAACTTGGGGGCCACTTCCCAGCCATGGATCACCCAGTTTTCTCCAAAAGCAAAGCTGGGAAGGGACCAATGTTTCCCAAGTATCGGGATCTTACTTTAGCAACCTGATCTGTGGACTTGTTCAACGTGCGCAACCAATTTCAGAAGAGTTGCATTTGACACATGTTGAAACATGTTGCCCCACCCACGGGTCTTAGTCCAGTACCTTCTCAATATGTTTGACGCATTCTGCGTTTGAGCGGTTGCACTGCTGAACTAATCCCTTCCCCCAATATTAAACAACCCCCCAAGGAAAAGACATGGCTTAGCCAGGGATGGAACAACACACCATAGCATGGGGGGTGTTTAATGGGGATGTTTTTTTTTCACATTGGGTCTTTGGCCATGTATACAATATAAAACCATGTTTTTGGGAGTATATCCCCTTATGCCCTTACTCATATAACCCTGACGTATACCACATATATATATATATATATACATAGTAGGCACCACCAGTTTAGGTCCCTGAAATTCCAACTGATTAAAATCCAGTTTTCAGGCCATGCCCATGCCCATTCTGGTCGGCCCCCCGTCTCCCCAGGGCATGCGACGCCTCTTGTCTCAGTTGAAGCATGTCCTTTGGTGATGACAAGACCCCTGGAGGTCCCACCTTTGTAACCAAAGGCAAGATGCTGGGATTCAGTTATGATTTGTCATACCCTCTGGTCATTTAACATAGCCATGGAACATTGCTAATTTTGGATGATTTTCCCATCAAAACCTCCATTTATAGGGGATTTTCCATGGCTATTTTAGTCATAACCAGAGGGTAATTTGATTTATAAACCGTTTTAGCTTTAGATAGTGGTATAGTACCATAACCTTCTATCAACTCTGTTGGTTACAACCGACGTAGCTATCTAGGGTGAACCAAGCCGCTTAGCCCTTCACCAGCCGGGTTTTCTCACCCATATCACGGGAGCGTCCACCGATTGCTGTCAATTTTCCGATGAGCAGATTTGCGCCCTTCACGAATTGGGGACTCACCAAAAATATCAAAATATATACCACCTGGTTATTTAACATAGCCATGGAAAATGGCCAATTTATAGTTGATTTATGATGATTTACCTATTATATACCTATTATAAATGATGGATTTTCCATGGCTACGTTAAATAATAAGCAGATGGTAAAATCCAGATACATGTCCATTGCTGCTGGCTTCGCCAGCTTAACGATCTCGGGGTTATCTGTGAATACGATTTTTTTCCCCAAATCTGATGAGTGATCATACTATGTCCTAGTTCATACCTACCGGAAAATTACAAAGTTGGGGCAGCTTCCATGTTTCTTATCATTCCAAATTCCAAATATCATATCAGATTCATTAGCTTAGCTTTGTATCATGTATCATGTGTCCATGTGTATATATCCCAATTCTTTTATCCCACTAGACGATTTTCCCCATCTTCTGGGAAAAGTGTCACAATATAATTCCCAAATCAGAATGGGAAATCATGATTTGCCGGAAGAATGCTAGATTCGAAATCATATTGGAAGATCATTGGAAAATACCTGACTTTTCTGATGTGATAGGAGGTTTCTGTCACGGTCAGCATACGCCGTATCAATTCATATCTATATATACGTATAATAAAATCAAAAATATGTAAGTTATATATATATATATACACATTTATATATGTTGAATAAATATCAATATCCATATTATATATATACATATCGATATATTTAGCTTTCTTCCTCCTCGGAAGAGGAGTGCCAGGTCTCACTGGACTTAGAGATCCTCTGATGGTGGCCACGTGCTCGAGGTCGTATATGTGGTACGTTTCACAACTGTTTTTCTTTTGGCCGGAAAGCTGTCAGCCCTGCAGCGCTCATGGTAGTCCCGGAGAATTCTCCTCTCCAATAGTCAGCAGAATGCTCTTTTCAATAATTATGTTAATTAAATTTCTTTGAACTATAGTTAGTGATAATTAGATTATGTTCGAAACTGCCCCTTGGTTTGGGACTTCCACTCCCCCCTATAACCCCCCATCATTGACCTCGTCGTTTACCGCCCTCAACTCTCCGTTTTGGCTCCTCCATGAAGGTCAGCGCATCCGCGCTGAAGCCCTTGGCGTCGTCCTCCAGGAAGGCAGCCATCACGGCAGACCAGACGTATTCGTAGATCACCTCAGGGACGATTCCGGAAGCCCCGTGCCTATGGGGTTCAAAACGCTCATGGGAACTGATGTACCCTCCGGTGATCAAACGTGGCTAGCTGGGAAATCCCCGCACTAAAGGGAGGTTTCAATGGGAAAATCTCTAGAAATGGTGGATTTTCCATTGCCATGTTTGATTGCCAGAGGGTAAGCTAATCTATAAATCATTGGACTGGTTTGAAGGGAAAATTTTATGGAAAACCAAATGTATATATTTCATGGGAAAATCCATGGTTTCCTGCATCTTTTTCCCTTGAACCAATTCAATGAATTAAACATTCATCCATATTCCAGAATACAGTATATTAAAAATATATCATATATATATATTATTATATATTCATGTTAACCACTACTGAGGAACATTGTCTAGGAACTTTGCCGATGAATTCGCTGGGAAAATGAGCCCGGGGAGAAGTCCCTCCATCATTCGCTGCTGAAGGTGTCGTGACGTCATGCGATGTTCCAACTAATTAACGCAACTTTTTGCCCCATTGAACCACAGAAATCTCCCATGAAATCCCATTATGACCACTATTTTGGTTGGTTAAATCATGTTAAATTCCCATTTTTGTTGTGATTACCCTCTGGTAAACTAACATAGCTATTGAAAATTGCTATTTATAGTGGATTGTCCCAGTAAAAATGGTGATTTTCCATAGTTATGTTAGTTTACTAGAGGGTAAATCCCCATTTTTGTTATGATTAAATGACACGTGTCTCAGGAATTTCCACCGATTTCGCAGCCGCGCGGCCGGATGGGACGCGGCGGCAGCCAACAGCAACTGCCGAGCACCGTCGGAAGCTAAGGACATGCGCCCTGGCTGGCGGAGGGGTTGCGACTGCCGGCCCAGTGATTGAACAACTCAGCGAACTATGGGATTTATATGGATTTATAGTGATTTATGGCGATTTATGGTGATGGGATGAATATCCAGTGGATTTCTTGGTACCATATTTTTCCGACAAACCGATATCGGTCATGAAACGGGATTGTGGCAATGGAAAAACCCAGGTTTTTTTCGCAAGGAAACCCACACAAAAATAAGGATATATATGGAAATATGGATTTACAATGATTTATAGACCCCTTCCGGTGGGGTTTGATGGTACTTATCTTATACAATCTGGTGCCCCCCAAATAGCTTTAAGTTGGTTCTTAACTAACATCAGTAGACTTTATGATAGCTTTCAGATATATCATGACATATCATGATATATCCAACTGGTTCATGTGTTTCTAAACCAACCAACATTTCACTGCAGGCGGCACCACCGGGGCCGGCGCCTTTCGAGGCGTCTTCCGCCATCTCCTTGAGTTCGGGGACCACCTCGGAACAGCTCCAGGGATGGGATGGTTTCCCAAGGAATTGGGACATTCTTGGGATATTTTCCACACAAAATATCTGAAACATGTGGGAAATCCGGAAACCATCCTCAATTCCAGAAATAAATCTGTATCTCTGCAAACTTATTGTTCTGTTTACCACATCAGGTCAAATAAGATGGTAGAATGTGACAGGCCTAATAGCAACCCCCCTGAGGAGGGCAAGTTGGTACACTCCTGCCAAAATTTGCGTGTCTATCGTTCGAGGGCTTGCCATAAGTATGCATTAAACCAGCAAAGGAAATGCCTTGCGTTGTGATGTATCCGAACTCTTACTTGCTTTGTGGGAATCTGGAAGTAGATGACTATCGCTACAAGTTTGTGGCAACATCGCTTATACATATTTATCTTATACGGTAATACGGTATACCTATCTTATGTACACAGTCCAAACATTTCTGTAACATTCCATCCACATATTTTGCAAACTGCAGCACCATTCTCTACTGATTGGTGGTGCCACCCTCACATTGGCCAGTTAAGGATCATCATCTCAGATGATGCTTCAGAAGAAACATGCTTGCAACCACCAACCAGTCAACCAATTCACCTCCGGTGTCATCAAATAAAACTCGCCGGAATTCATCCGGCGAATTTCGTTCGATGGTCCTAGCGGACTAAAGCTGCATGGCTAGGCAGGTAGGGGATTTTGAAGCCAGCCACGTTTGATGATGACATCGTTTGGGGCAAGTCAAATACAGTGTCAAAAACATCCCCATGACATCCATTGAAATCCATCGGTTGATCGCAAAAAATTGGGATTTACCCAATCTTCAAACACTGCCAACTATCCTACTATTTAGTTAGATCTCATATTTTTCACTATATTCCCATGTGTTCCCATGATGTTCCCAGGGTTTTTCCCAGTATTTCTCCATCAAAACCACCAGTTTTCACCAAGGTTTCCCGGATAAAGCTGCCATGCCATGCACCGAGAGACATCTTTGGCCACCCAGGAAGGGTGTAGCCCCGCGGGGACTCCCTTCATGGCAATCTTCAGGGACTCCACCACCTCTTGGGAGGAAAGGTATGGAAAGTTCGGTTTTCTTCAAGCCAGGCGGGGGTTCCAAGGGAGGGGGACGGTCTTAGAGTATCTTGAAGTCTTCATCTATTCTGATTGATTTTGTGATTTTACTATAGATTACTTCGTCAAGTTTTTTTTTTTCTGGTGTATATTGATTTACTATACCCTTGTGCTCCAAGTACCGTCTCAAAAGGTGTTTGGAGCAAAAGGATGCAAAAGGGCCGATAGATTGCTATTGCATCATCATGTAGTATCATGTATTATCTCTCATCTTATGTATCCATTACTATCATGGTGTTCAATACTCTTTTGGTATTTTTTCTGGATATCTACCTTGCCTTTCCTTTTTCCTGGATTTGTTTAGAACATGTTTGGAGATGCGTCCTGTCGCTTGCAGCCCATCCCTGCCATAGGACTGGGCTGATGCTGGCCCAAATCAGCCACTTCGGTATGGTTTTTTAGTGGGATGAACACCTTGTAGCCTACAATGTTCAACACACAAAATGCTAAGACCCATGCTCCCCACACAATTTTCATATAGCCCCATCCCAACTCCGCACTACCACAGTGGTGATCATCAACTACTGGTGGCCCCTTGGGCTTTGGTCCGAGGAACACATCTGCAGAAGTCCCTGGCGCAGGTGGTCTTGGTGCGACAAACCTGGTCCCGGGCAGTCGCCAGGATATCCTTCAGGTGCTTCTGCGCAGCGCTGGAACCGAGCGATGTTTTCCTTAAAACCAATGGAATGAGCCGAGATCAGCCGGGTCTAAGTGTGTCTGCGACTGGGTTTGAGCATGAGCAGCCAAACTCTATCTTTTACCAAAGCATACAGTACCAAGACCTAAAGCAAGTTTCACGAGAATCTAAGCAGAATTGTACACGTAGCCTAAAGTAAGAAAAACACGTGCCCTACAACAGGACCTTAGCTGGTAATATGTTGCCTCTACGGATTGAATTGGAGAGCATGCATTCTTTGGATTGAGTTCTTCCATGCTAGACTCTTATTCATGTGACTGAAAGGAACGCAATTTACCCTATGGTTGTTATTTAACATAGCCATGGAAAATGGCTAATTTTTTTGATGATTTTCCTATTAAAACCTCCATTTATAGGGGATTCTCCATGGCTATGTTAGTCATAACCAGAGGGTATAAAATACTGTATTTTTCAAGTGATGAATACATGTACTGACCCATGAGTCATCCATGAAGCATCTATTGATCATCCAAAGGTATAGTGATCATTATACCACCGCTATATGTAGTATCCCCATGAATAGCCACAATTGGTTATCATCTGCTCCATCAACAACACATATTTCCTCAGTCCCAATTTTACCGCCATTTTAATCATCCATCGATCCACTATAGTTACAGATAGTTATAGATAGTTATAGTTCGTGGTAATATGTTGGAGTCATAGAGTTGCACCTTGCTGCACCCCCTATATGTACTACATTCGTAATACAATGGAATACCCTCTGGTAATCAAACATAGCAATTGGAAATCCCCTAAAAATAGAGGTTTCAATAGGAAAATCATCTATAAATGGAGGATTTTCCATTGCCATGTTTGATTACCGGAGGGTACATAACCACTATGTATACCCTCGAATCTGTCACATGGCTTGCTGGATCATCCGCCATTGAGTTCCATGAGTTTCCCATTCAAACAGTTTTTATGGATATTTATGGTGGATTTCCCAGCTTGCCACATTGAGTTACCACAGGGTAACGAGTTATATTATACTTCTACACGTGTAGCTATAGAGTGTTACCCCCACTAATATGCATGTTTAACCCCTATCATAACCCCATGATGCATACAGAAGCCCAAAGATTTTCCCACGTCCCCCGGTTCCACCAGTTTCCAGAGACCCCAAGGCCCAAGGCACTCAAGGCAAAAGACCAAGGTGTTCATCGCCTGCGCCACGGTGGCGTCCACATCTGCTTCGATGTCTTTGCCTCAGCTGGACCAGCTGGGGAAATCCCGAGGAAATCATCAGAGTTGGGGTGTTGACAAAGGAATTTTATATGACATGTGATTTTCACTTGCTGTTTATTTGCGAACTATACCCCAGAATATTTGAGAATAGTTTACAGTATGATCTACAACCGAAAAAATCGATAAACATCGGATCACAAGGATCATTAACCTCGGTCTCCCACAAATGTTGCACATGCCGCTCGGCTTTCTCCTTGGCGTGAAGGCTCTTCACTTCTAGGTACGCAACATGCTCCCTGTCTTCCATCTGTGCATCCAGCTTNTTCTCCTTGGCGTGAAGGCTCTTCACTTCTAGGTACGCAACATGCTCCCTGTCTTCCATCTGTGCATCCAGCTTGTGGGCCACCAGCTTTATGAAGAAATCCCTGTCATGGGGATCTGTGTGAAATCTCATATGGATCGATGTGTGGCGTCCAAGGCCGCAGGAATGCCTTTTTCCTTTTAAAGCCACTGCCTGACTCTGCAGCAAAAGAGAGTCTCTCCAGCTGCAGAGTCAAGCAGTGGTGACAGTGACAGTGACACTGGAACACAGTTCCATGAAATCACCAAAGGAGCACCCGTTCCGAAACTGAATCCAGTGATCGGATCGCAAGGATCATTAACCTCGGTCTCCCACAAACGTTGCACATGCCGCTCGGCTTTCTCCTTGGCGTGAAGGCTCTTCACTTCTAGGTACGNTGATCGGATCGCAAGGATCATTAACCTCGGTCTCCCACAAACGTTGCACATGCCGCTCGGCTTTCTCCTTGGCGTGAAGGCTCTTCACTTCTAGGTACGCAACATGCTCCCTGTCTTCCATCTGTGCATCCAGCTTGTGGGCCACCAGCTTTATGAAGAAANTCATGGGGATCTGTGTGAAATCTCATATGGATCGATGTGTGGCGTCCAAGGCCGCAGGAATGCCTTTTTCTTTTTAAAGCCACTGCCTGACTCTGCAGCAAAAGAGAATCTCTCCAGCTGCAGAGTCAAGCAGTGGTGACAGTGACAATGACACTGGAACACAGTTCCATGAAATCACCAAAGGAGCACCCGTTCCGAAACTGAATCCAATGATCGGATCGCAAGGATCATTAACCTCGGTCTCCCACAAACGTTGCACATGCCGCTCGGCTAAGAGGAACCGCACTTCCGAGAAGTGAAGATCCATGCCAACATGCTCCCTGTCTTCCATCTGTGCATCCAGCTTGTGGGCCACCAGCTTTATGAAGAAACCCCTGTCATGGGGATCTGTGTGAAATCTCATATGGATCGATGTGTGGCGTCCAAGGCCGCAGGAATGCCTTTTTCTTTTTAAAGCCACTGCCTGACTCTGCAGCNTCATGGGGATCTGTGTGAAATCTCATATGGATCGATGTGTGGCGTCCAAGGCCGCAGGAATGCCTTTTTCTTTTTAAAGCCACTGCCTGACTCTGCAGCTGAAGAGAGTCTCTCCAGCTGCAGAGTCAAGCAGTGGTGACAGTGACACTGGAACACACCTAAATTGCTGAATGGTGTTGGTCTGTTTTGGCATTTGGCCCCCAAATAGAGGGAAAACATTGGATTTTTCCGGATCTTCAATCAAACATACTTGAAACATGCGCACAATTCTGCTAATAGGTCACCTGGTGACTCTTGGGGCAGCCACTCAAAATCACCAGTAGCTGGGATAATCTTACCATTTCTTATATAACCCTCCTGCGGGCTTCAAGGCCCATGCTCGGGCTGACTGCTACCAACTCTCTGTCGGGATGTGAGCGATCAACTATGGTGCCTGCCAACTATGCATCCACCATGAGCTAGACATGGGCAGCTCGAACAAGTGAAGCAATGCCTCCAGATTATCTGTGGGTCGTTGCCATCAGAACCTCCCTCTGGCCCCTCGACCTCTTCGAACTCTCTCATACTGGGGATCCTTCAGCGAACGGCCCGGCCTCACTGTGGATCCATCACCTTGAGTCGAAGTATCACCCACGCGCCACGTCTGCATACGTAGGGGATCAAAAGCAAGGTCAAGTTGAAAAAAAATCGGAGGAGTAGCCCTTTCCAAACATTGCTATCCAATCATGACCCACTGATACCGCACTCCCTCCCCCAAAAAGGCAGGTCCTTCAGGTTCCTAGTAGTTGGGGCATGTCGCTGGTTTCGCTTATCCCAAAACCCACGAAGACTCACGACCAGGACCATCACTTTTGAATGATGGAGACCCTCTCACCTCCGTAGCCCAGTGGATAAGACAACCCAACATGTGTCCTCACGTTTGGTTGTAATACGTTTAATATATCTAGTAAATCAACATAGACCCTGGCAAATAGGGGTTGGAAGATTAGTTTCCCCTAAAGAATGTTATTTTCAAAGTCTATGTTAATTTACCAGAGGGTAAATGCTTGTATAGATGTTGGCTGTATCATGTCATATTCTTGCTGTGTTCTGCTTTGTTTTCATTGCCCATCAGGTGGCGAACCCTGCTATGCTGTTGCTATGCAAATGCCACATGAGCAGGGTCAAAAAACAATTCGACAATCTGCTACAGCTCATGGATTCTGAAAGCTACGACGGCCCTGAACAAACACGACGTCGAAATACCCTCTAGTTATTTAACATAGCCATGGAGAATCCCCTATAATAGAGGTTTTAATGGGAAAATCATCCAAAATTTGCCAAATTTTCCATGGCTACGTTAGTCATACTGTAACCAGAGGTATAAATTCAATACCCACATAGCTTGATGGTTGAAAAGCCCATTAGAAATTATGATTAAATCTCTCATTTTCACTGATCCACCAGGGTAAACCCGGCCTGGTAGGCTGTGAGATGAATCCCAATCTCCTCAAATGATGATCATCTATGACATCTGAACAATCATAGTATGCTTGTCATACTTGAAAATTCCAATGATCATCAACAATCCAAATATGTTGCTTATAAATAATAATCTTGATTGTTCATAGCCTATGACACCTATGATATCTATAACCAATTTGTGGATACCCTCTGGTAAACTAACATAGCTATTGAAAATTGCAATTTATGGTTGATTTTCCCATAAACAAAGGTGATTTTCCATAGTTATGTTAGTTTACCAGAGGGTATTTGTTCGACTGCTCACATCCATAACATCCCATCTTTCAAGGCACTCGCGTCCAGGAGGAACGGCACCACCTTAAAGGCCAACGATTTGACCATGGCCAGGACATGTCTAGACATTGTATCAAAAACCTTTGAAGCTAAATAATATAATATCGCATATAATATATATATATATT
The DNA here is from genome assembly GCA_003297045.1 of Symbiodinium sp. clade C Y103. Lineage (NCBI taxonomy): Eukaryota > Dinophyceae > Suessiales > Symbiodiniaceae > Cladocopium > Cladocopium sp. clade C. The sequence continues at coordinate 109,229 of BGPT01001743.1, read as the reverse complement.
ATATGTGTTATATATTTATCCTTATATAATTATTTATCATGTATTCGAAAGGTTTGGTGACATAATTATGTGGTTCAACGCCTGAATCCTGCATGTTTGTTGGCAAGTGAACTGTGTAGTTCTGTTTAGCTTCTCAAGCAATACACTTGATGTTTCAAGAACAGATCCGTTTTTTGGCACATATACACGTGCATATAGATGCATACATATAACATAAGTGTTCATCCATTATCCGTGTGTGCATGTTGATAGATACACATATAGAACAATTTGAGCATGCAATTACTTTTATAGTTATATATATGTAGCATATTGTAGTACTACATACTATAGTCCGATAAAGTAGGAACGACTTGGTACTGGCCAACCAGTCTGTTTGATCATGCCAGCACGAGGGCACGCACAGGCCTGTCAACAAACAAACTGAGCAAACTATCAAACTAAGAAATTGAATAATATTCAACAAACAATATTGCTGTATCCATCTATCTATATACTTAGATACCCACACATATATGCAAGTGCAGGAATGCAGTTCTATCATGTACTCCTCTGGTTTGCTTAAAACAAACAATGGTTTTGCACAAGTGGGAGGCTGAAAATGGATGAACATGGGGCATACCTCCAAATAGCAATTCAAATTTTGGAAAGCAATACTCTTTTGGAAGTGCGGATTTTCCTGGCGTTTCGCTCTGAAAAATCCCATCCACATATCGGTCGCCCAGGAACTAAGTCGGTGAAGCGGGGCGACGCACAAAAAGCCTGCGAGTTGAGACATTGGATCATGGGCTGTGGGCTTAACCATCGAAGATGGGGATTTTACCAAAAACAATGATGGTATAAATGATCATTAATGATGGTATAAAGATATAATCAACAACAATGATGGTATATATATATGATAAATATCAAGGGAAATTATCAACCCCCTAATATTCAACACCCCCTAAATGGTCCCAACTATGTGGAAATTCCAAACTATGTGGCATTGTTAGTTTCTAGGGGGTGTTTAGGAATACGGGGATGGGATTATAGTACATACTATATGGTTCATCCTACATAGCTGGAAATCTCCGTGGCCTATTTTCAATGGGCATCGAACATCATTGAACTATATGGGAAAATCACCGAACTACGGCTGGGGTTTCCCAGCAAACCATGCTTGACTCCCAGGATTGGTATTACACAATATTGGATGATTCGAGGGTTCCCCAAATTTATAGGAAACACCCAAACACAGGTGTTGAGTAGCTGGGGTACTTCCAGCCTTGCCAGGGGCGTCCCATATCTCAGCCACGTCAGGGGCAACGGAACCGCAACTAGGTTGCGGTCCATCATCCATGTAGACAGGAACTTGAAAAAAAGGAGACCAGCACCCGGCGGAGGAACCCCGCCACCGAACTCCAATGGGTCACCTTATTGACGACCTTCGCATAGTGCTCCTTGTTTCTTTCCTTCAATTTCAGAGCATCCCGGTTGTTCTGGCCGAAGCCAATGCTTGTTCTAATGTCAATGCCATAATTGTAAATAAAGGATAAACAAATGGAATATTACACGCTCTTGCAAAACATGCGTGACTAGAAACCACGCAACCTTGTACAAAATCAAACAACATCGAAAAAAAATCAAAGGGCTGCGGTGCCCTTGGATTCTTTAAGAAAATCTAAAAAGAGGACATCCAACACTTTCTGCACTAAAGATCCTCACCATCCCACCAAAACATCCCTTACACTTACGAGTACATTCTTGAAATCATAGGAGTTTTTTTTTCCAGCTTAGAGGAAATCCCCTCCAAAGGTAGGCCCCAAAACAAATCAGGCTGTATGTGTTGGGGATTGCTCGCCTCATTGACCCTCAAGAATGGGGCTTACTCAGCCAATCTGTGGTTATTGGTTAAACCGCCTTTCCAGGGCTTATCACTCGGCACTTTTCCATGTATCTGCATACGTTGCCAATCTTGGGTACCCTGCACCTGCAAATATTTAGATCAGTTTAGTTCATACGCACCAAGTTAAAGCATTAATTAAAAACCCATTGCACATTATATTGCCATTGATTGTTGACTATACTCTGTTTTTGACAGTAACCCGCGCATATCTGGCTGCTTACAGAACTTTTTAATTCTTGATGGATAAACAAATCATGTGTTAATCTCCAATCATTAGCCATTCTTAATCATTATCAGCCATGAATTCTTGTACGGGTTGAACCAGCAGTACTAACCACGAGAGGCACACCACCCGCCTGCGACAAGGCTTCCCTCAGATCATCGCCGGTGATGCCGATCTTGTCTCCCTTGGGGGGTTGGAACCTCGAAGGCAGCAACGATCATTGGATATGTTGGGATATAATGGGAATATAACGAGGTATAATGATGGGGATAACAATTGGATATGTTGGGATATAATGTTGGTTACTTACTGATGTAATCTTAGGATCTGTGTTGGGGATATAATGGAGGATACAATTCAATAGGAACATATTATCATATATAATGTAATGGGATATCTAAAACAAGGACAACCAAAGTGGGAACTCTGAGTGGCTCAAAAAGAAAGTGGGCCGTGTTTTGGTGTCAATATTCTCCTCAACCAAATTCTGCTAGCTGAGGAAATCCTAAAAGTGAAATACTTACAGGGATCCCAGGTAGTCACCCCAACATTGTGCCGGGGATGCCCGGCCCCATGGAACTCCGCACCCCATCCATCCCCAAAAGTCACCCCAAGAGTTTCGGCCAATGTAAACGCAACACAAAAGTGGACAGAATGAATTCCCAATTTTGACAAATCCTAATATTTTCATTGCGGGAAAAATCACCCCATCAAATCTCCGCATGGAAAATACCTTTTGAAAATATGTATTTTCAAGTCAAAACACAATGTGAACGCAAGATTTATGAGTATATGGGGAAAGATAATCGTGCAATAGAAAAAGCATTGTAAACGCAACAAATCATTGGCNATTGAAAACTCCAAGTGAATGATGTTGTCATGGAAGGTTTTGCAGTCATGGGAAACACAATGGAAACAGTAGCCTCAGAACGATTGTGCGCGAAAAAAACTAGAAGCTACATAGGTGCTATCCCCAACCTGAACGCAA
>BGPT01001743.1:60469-98290 GCA_003297045.1 Symbiodinium sp. clade C Y103 | reverse complement strand
TTGGCAAAGACTTCACCACAAACAATTGGGCGAAAGCCTGTGGCATGAGTGACCCACGCAGTTTTGGGCAGCAGGATAACCCAACCATACCCCAAAGCAAAGTTCGCGGAGGAGGGGTCATGCAAAAGCAGATTCAACATGGCAGTGAGCACAGAGAGACCGGTGGCCAAAGTGACAAGGTGACGGAGCAGCTCGGCGCTGACCCTAGACATCCCTGTGGTCTTGCCAAGCTTGAGCTGGTTGACAGAGAGGAGCACCTCCGCCTCAGTGATGTCGGGTTCCGCATCGGCAAGGCCGTCAAAAGGAACCAGAGGCTGACCAGGACTTGCAAAACGCTGATTGAAATGATCTTGAACATGCTGAACAGCAGCAGCCGGAGAGCCAAAGGTATCAAGCAAAGGTTTGGTGACCAAGCGCTGACTCGCACCCCCCTTGCGGCACAGAAGCCTTCGAGCCCCCCAATCCCCACACGCGGCGCGGGCAAGAAGATCCCTTTTCCACTGTTGCTTTTCATGCCGTCTGACACGATGGATGGTCAAGGAAAGGCACTTGCGCCCCCCAGGGTCAGCACAGAGACTTCGCTCATGACACAAATNTCCACTGTTGCTTTTCATGCCGTCTGACACGATGGATGGTCAAGGAAAGGCACTTGCGCCCCCCAGGGTCAGCACAGAGACTTCGCTCATGACACAAATTCTGGTATATCTTTTGACATTCTTTCTGACATTCTATCTGGCGTATCTTCTGACATTCTATCTGGCATCTAGTCTGGCATTCTATCTGGCATATCTTCTGACATTCTTTCTATCATTCTATCTGGCGGTTGAGGTCCGGCAGTGCCCGCTGGGATCTGGGGCTTGCGGTTGAAGTCCGGCAGTGCCCACTGGGATGTGGGGCTCGCGGTTAGGGTCCGGCAGTGCCCACTGCGATCTGGGGCTCGCGGTTGAGGTCCGGCAGTGCCCACTGGGATCTGGGGCTCGCGGTTGAGGTCCGGCAGTGCCCGCTGCGCTCTGAAGCTCGCGGTTGAGGTCCGGCAGTGCCCACTGCGATCTGGGGCTCGCAATTGAGGTCCGGCAGTGCCCATTGCGATCTGGGGCTGGCACTGCCCACTGCGATCTGGCAGTCGCAACTGAAGGAGGAGGCGGAGGACGGCGAGGAGGAGGACCAGAGCTATGTTAAAATCTAGTGACCCTCACCTGGCAGGTGGGGAAAAACATTACGAAACATTCTGAAGTTTGATGTGGCACAACTTCTTTCAGTACCTTCCCCCCCTGGGCAGATCTTCTGCGACCGTGGCCACGTGAACCCATCGTCTGGGACTTCCGGCACTTCTCCTTTCTCCGTCTCGTGTTTCCTGGGTGTGCCGCTCGGGTATGCTGGGGTTACTTCCATGGGTCTAACCACGGGTATAAGAAGGCAATTTCAACCCTACACAGGGAGAATATGAAAACACACATGTGATATCAGCCAGAATCGATATGAATTACAAACACAAATTCATATCTTCCAATGTTTATTCTTCCTTCAAATTTGGGGGTTCCAACTTCCAACTGTTCCATTTCTTTCTTCGGTGCCAGCCAAAATCTGCCCAAGTTGCAGGGTGCGGATCAGAGCGGCTTGGCGCTTCAAGAGCACGAAAATACCTGGTTTTGCAGCAGCTTCGCACCACCAAGTGCAAGGTCTTGAAATACCAAATCAAACAAGAGTGGGGTTTAAACAGCCAAAGAACCGCATCCGAATTTAGAAATAGGCCCATCCGTCCACCACATTCCACTCGATCCCGTCTATGAATTTCTGAATTTAGCTGTCTCTATCTACAAATTGATGTGCAACCATCTGTTCTATGCAGCCTTTGCGCGCCTTTGCCAAATCGAATTCTCCCTTCCACCTCGAATTCATGTCTACAGTGCCTTGCCCATCTCAATTTGCTGTCGACCATCACCCCTCAGGTAATTTAACGGAGCTATATGGAAAATGACCCATTTCGTTCGTTGATTTACCCATCAAAAATGACGATTTTCCATAGTAAACTGTGAAAGTACCAAAGGGCAATGGTAAAATCACAAATCATAATCAAGTTGGTTATGTCTATCCCATTCTATCCCCACTGATATACAAAGTTGCTTAGCTACGTATATCCCAGTCTATCCCCTGCTTCAGGGATCGGGCACTTTGCCTCAGCAGAATTAAACCAAGGTGCCAAGAACTGCGCCCTCAACACATTGCCAGTCACTCAGCTTGTTCTCAAAGAACTTGGCGAAAGTCTCCTTGGCAAATTCAGTGCCAGTTGGACTGGGATCTGGAAGATTTTTTAAGCAAGAACTGGGCCTGTTTGAAAATCAGGGATGCCCACAACACTAATTATTGAAATGGGAATATGATGACCAACCATGGGATTTTGGGGTCCCCTTTTTTCAGACAAACCCAAATGGTACTGTACGTGATCAAAGGCAATCCAAAGCTGTGTACCATGGATTAATATATTCAGTAAACAATACCTGTATCAAACAATATTGAACCATCATTTGTGGTGGGATCGTCATCAGGTTGTGACGATATGCTCTGATCTTTGTCCACTTCCGAGCTGCTTGTCTGCGTCTGCTCCACAGCCAGGTTCATCTGCCATGAGTAAATCTCCCATGATACTGGTAGCAGCAATAGGTATCTCTATAAAATCGAATTTCATTGTCACCGAGAAACACAATAGGTTAATAACCCCCTATAATCACAAATCAACAGGGGTAGTTTTACGGCCAGCACTTGTGCTATGCCCCAAACTCTTGCAGGATGATTGTCGGAGGCCTCATTTTTGGTAACCCTTGAAGTACTTTGTAGATTTCCACTGTGTTGGGATGTTACAATTTGATGTCTCTGGGTTTGCGAACACAGAGACGTGGTTGATGACCCTCAGCGGGGATTCAGCTGTCTGACAAGAATGGTTTTCGGCACTTTTTACATAACCCCCCCAAAAAAAGGACTAGAAAACCCTATAGGAAAAACCCTAGGACAAACCCTAGGAAAAACCCTAGGAAAAACCCTAAAGTAACCCTATCTTAACCCTAAAGAACCCCTGCAAAAACCGGGGCGTAGCGCACGTGCTGCAGGCAGTTTTTAGTGGCTAGAAAGTGATCAAGAGGGTGGAAATGAGTCACACGCCAAGGAGCTACATGTTTGAAGTTCAGCTTCAACTCCGCTTTGTCCCGCAAGCAAAATGCCAGGAATTGAATGGCGTTCCTGATGCCGGCAAAACACTATAGTGCCAGTTGGCCATGCCGTGTAAAGGATGCTGAAACAATAAATCTGGACAAATTTCAAACACTCACAAACCTGAAATAAGATTGTTTTGGGGATAGTTCCCCTGACTAGCTGTTATTCCAGAGAGGTCTTAGTGAGGTCGTTATAATTTACCCAAATCCGCCGACCCCGGCCGACAGCAAGGGGGAGCGCGTTAGGGAAGAGAGGTTGCAGTAGCAATAGGAGCAGCAGCCGAGCTGGGTGCCCTATAGAAGCAATGATGAGAGCTAGATCCAAAAATTTCTTCTTTTTCTAGGGTTTCAGAAGCAACGTTAGGCAGTTTTTTTTGCAACTTTCCATGTGTTTTGGGCACGAAATTAGGTGGTGTTTGAGCGTTTCGAGTGGTGCCCCACAGAAGTAGCGAAAAACAGCAGCAAGCATTTCATGTGGCGCGATTTTCGCATCGGCTCGTCCCTCAGTAGCATGGTGTTTTCCTCTGTCAGCCTCGAAGAAAACACTTGCTGCTGCAGCTGCTGGGACTACTGCTAGGAGCTTGCTGCTGCTGCTGCTGGGACTGCTCCGGTTGCTCCTGCTGCTGCTGCTCTTGGGGGCTCCCGAAAAGATGCCTAACGTTGCTCTTTGGATCCAAAAGTTTCTTCTTTTTCTAGGGACGTTAGAGAGTTTTTTTTGCAACTTTCCATGTGTTTTGGGCACGAAATTAGGTGGTGTTTGAGCGTTTCGAGTGGTGCCCCACAGAAGCTGGGTGCCCGTTAGAGAGTTTTTTTTGCAACTTTTTTTCACGGCCTCCAATGTGAAGCTATCACAGCTTCCTGCAGTGCCCCCAGCTCCCTTTTCCGGGGTCGGCGGCAGGGGCGGCAGCCCTTAAATATAAATGTATATGTAAACATACAGTATGTATGATAATACACTTATAACACTTGTACTTTTAGTACAATTGTAATTGTAATTCATAATACCTGATGTATGCTTTAAATGTATGCATGATAATCTCATTCTGGGGCTCAGTTTTGTGGCATACATATGCATACATACAGTTTGGCAGATATTGAAATAGTGTGTGTCAACAGGAGATGAAACACGACTGGATTTGTATGTCCCGCGGCCCACGATTTTGAATTCTTCACAAGATTATTTTGTCTAGGATGGTGCTGTGGATGTGCTTTGCATCTTCTCACAATCATGTCATATTGTCCAATCTATTCCAACCAAGCCGCTTTTTCGGACGAACTATCACCCATTCTACACAGAAAGTAATGATACATTGAATTGCACAACTCCGTACCCTCTGGTGAACTAACATAGCTGTTGAAAATTGCCATAGAAATAGTGGATTTTCCATAGCAAACCGTTAGTTTACCAGAGGGTATCATGGACTGTCAAAATCCTGGCACCATTTCCGCATCCCAAAGCGACCAGCAGTTCCCAAAGCCCGTTGTGGATTGGCTCTGTTAGTTGGTTGCTGAAATTTCTCACGACCATCCCACTTAGACCTGGCATTACCATCCCGGGTTCACCAACCAAACATCATTTCCGGAGTTGATGTCAAGGGAAAACACATGATGTATCAATGTATTAAATAGATTTCATTAAAAAAAAAGCTGATAATCATTGGATTGGTTTAAGGGAAAATCTACAGGAAACCATGGATTTTCCCATGAAATATAGGGGTTTCCTGTACATTTTCCCATTAACCAATCCATTGAGATAAACATCAATCAACAAGGTTCCCATACATCATGTTGGCGGTGCAATCCCCAGATTTCTACGATGAAGCCATGGACCCAGAAAACAACGGAAGCCGAAAACATAGGGATGGAGTCTGGATGAATTAACTTCCGATTTCAAGCCATTATGAATGATTTCATAACATTAGCAGTAAATCATATGGATATTCTAATATTTGTGTGTTGTTGAACTCTAAGTTTCAATAAGTTTGTTGATAGTCTCTCCAGTATTGCCATATAATTACCCATGATTTGCGTCTATTCTATGACGTTTTTTCAGGTCTTTCGAACTTGTCCAGACCGTGGGCACCGTACTTCCCTTCACGCCCCATTCCGTGCTGCCCGGGCCAATTCCAGGAACTCCATGACCAGCCATCGTTCCATCCATGCCATTTGTTGGTGTACCACCTCCCAAGCTCAATCATTGATGCATGCGATCCTCTAGGTAGCGAAAACAAAGAAGATATGTCTAACATATGTCAAAATTGCTTGGTTACTACAATGTAGGGCTCCAAACAAATAGATAAGCTGGTTTGGAAGTCAGCAAGCGATTTGGTTGATTATGCTAGATTATCCAAGCTTGCATCAGGCCTTCGTGCAAAACCCATCATACAATGACGACCCCCCTACCACTTATACCATTCAAACTCCATATATGACAGAGATTGACCAGAGATTTACAGGGGTTGTGACAGCCAAAACCAACTAGGGTTGGTGTTCAAATCACTCTTTTGGCTGATCGAAGCACTAGTACTGTTCTTTGGATGAAATCACCATCCTTAGAAAACTCTCTAGTCTAGCTGCTTAAGCATCACAATCATTGTTTTGAATGAGGATCTGTGCTCAAATCTAAATAATGTTGGTTGCCTTAAACATCATTCAAATCAGCAATCTTTGATACCTTCTGGTAGTCGTACCAGAAGGTATCAAGGATTGCTGATTTGATATTCCCATTCAACATCATTAAACCCATATTTCATCATATGATTTTCCCTCCCCATTTGAAGTCGCCAGTCGGACACGAGGCACCTTGGCGAGTCGGACCTCAGGTGATGAGAAGAGTTGGATCTTTAGCTTGAGAACCTATGATTAATCATGGCAGTAACCTGAAAAAAAAATAAACATATAACTACTTGATACTACTTGGAAGTGGATAAACTTAGTTTTTTTTTTTTGGAAAGAAAATTGTACAGTTTGGGAAAGAATGCTCAAGCATGCTTTACGGTATAGCAAACCAAGTGTCCACCAATCCGCTTGCCCAATAAGCAAACGTTTCCATGAAGCAGTGGATGATCAACCGATGAACTTTTTTTGCGGCTATGCCTTCCAACTTTGTATTTTGTTTCCCATGATATTATTTACAGCCAAACGCAATCCTGGTTTAGATTTGGATCTATTCATTTTTTGTGAGGTATTTCCTCTTGTATTGCCCATCTATTTAAGGATGGTCAAACCATATTAAACTACCATTTTTGCAGGTTGATTGCCCAAAAAGATCCAAAAAGACTATCTGGGGATCGGATTTTCGCATCTCAGGCCGCAGCGGAAGGCTGTCGCCCGTGAGCTCAGGGTCTTCCAGGGATAGCACCACGGCACCTGCATTGTCCCGCAAGCGACTTTTATCAATGGATTGGGTCAAGGGAATATCTAGAGAAAACGAGTATTTTTACCATCAAATATAGGGTTTTCCTGTAAATTTGCCCTTAAACCAATCCAATGATTTTTGCTTTCCATGTAAAACCCATGGGTTCCTTTTTCCCCAAACATCACAACGGGATCCCACCCCATCGATTTGAGTTTCTGAAATCCCACCCTTGTTGCTTCGTGCTTTGTTAAATCACAGGTGTTTGGTTGATGAATTTGATCAACCTACCAATAAAGCCACAAGGTTTTGAGGTTCATATCTATAAAACCCACACAACACATTCCCATGAGGTATGGCTTCTTGGTGGGTTTACCACATGTACAAGAATGGTGATTCAACCAACATTCACCACCAATGACCCATGGAAATTCCCTCGTGAACGTCAACATATTATCCATCTCTATAGCTTTGAATTAACTATTCAACCGGCCATCTTTGTTGATTAATATCAACAAAAACAATGTTTCTGGATCATATTAACAAACATATACAAATATACATATGTGCATATATATATATAATTATATATTATACACATATCAAGAAACATATTATTGTTTAGATTTATTTAGGACCATTGTATGATATTAGACAACAAACATGCATAACAAGGCTCAATCCTTCAACAACCCATCGAACATTGCTGAAACTTTCACCGCTCCGGATCGGCTCCGCTCCTTTCTGCCGCTCTTCATCCCAGTCGACACGCTCCACACGCATGCCTCGTGCCAGCTGCAACTCATGGAGGACTTCCGGAAGGATTTTCTTCGAAGAATATGATTGTGGTTGACATTCTGTCCACTTATGTGTAGTATATATAATCATCCTGAAGTAGATAGAATATGTGATTTTCAAACATATGTCCTTTTTAAAAGATCTGCATTTTTGGATTTTCAATCTTCCATCTACTCCAGAAAGACAATTTTAATATGCAGATGTATGCAAGATCAAGTCTGCAGTTTTCTAGCTCTTGAATAATTACACAAAATAAGAAACAGCATCAACACCAATTCTTGGCATCTTGACATCTTTCATTGAGTTTGACACAGGGTTGCTTCTATCATTTCCCTGGGCTCAACCCCCCCACATCAATGTGGATGTTTCCAACTGAGTAACTGGGTTATATATGGAGGTTTCCTCAAAGTCCTAAAACGGTGGTAATTACCCCAATTCATCCAAGTCATTAGACCATTTCAGCATTGAAACCCTTTGTGACTTGGGGATCCCCTGTTTCAAGAACCCCCCATATGGTTGTTCACCACAAAACCGATTCCAAACGTAGGAGACCGACTCACTGTCGGTCTCCATCCACCTTGAATCTCGTCCTCTCGCTGCAACTGAGTGCGGATGGAAGGAGCCACTGCCTGAAAAATGGGATGATAAGCAATGGTTGGATGATTGTTGGATAATGGTTGTAGCACCCCCTCAACCAAGAAAAATCTGCTAGAATAGTGGTAAAGTTCCATCTATTTGGGGGTAACCATAAATTATGGTGGGAGAATCTTCGACAGTACTTTGATCAGTTTGCTTGCTGAACCTTACTCACCGGTTATGAGATTTTGATGTAAGCAGCCATCGCCGAAACCAAGGACCACATAGCCAAATGATGCCTGATCATGTTATCTTCACAGGTACCGACCTGATGAGGTGAAACATGGTGAAACTCTTCTGGGATATTTCCCATTGATTTCTTCTGGAAGAATGAATTGTATGTAGGTATCGGTATAGGTCAAAATTGGGTACCCCAACAATCGGATGGTGAATACATGTCAGTACTAAACATATACTAATATCATCTAAAATCAGTGGTCCCTTCTGGGGCTTAATTTTTGACCCATCGCCATGTAGTGTAATGCGATGTCACACCTGGATGAGTGGCGTCCATCCAAACCTCGTCATTGGTTTATAATCCATGATCCATTGTTCATAGGGACGCCATTCGTCCGTTCATCGTCGACGCAAAAATCAATCACCCATCAATAGATGGCGTGGAGTCCATTCACATAAGACAAGATTAACTTAACTCATTAATACGACATGTACCCTGCTCCAAAAGTAGCATAGACCTTCCCAAATAGATTCGAATCGTGCTTTGGAAGATTCGTTTCCACTCAAATTTCCTGAATTTTCAGGGCCTGAGTTGGGAGTCCGGACCAAAGCAGCCAGGTGCCCGAGGCCGATGTCCACCATCACCTGACGTTACCAATTACACAGGTAACAGGAAGGTTGGTAGATAATGATGACAATGTAATATGTATCTATATATATAAATATATAAATACATGTGTACTGTTTTTTGTGGTGAATCAAAAAATGTGTGTGTGTGTGTGCATAGTTTATAGATTACAATTGGTACCCGTACGTAGATAAAATTTTGTGGTGTATGATAATGGGTTAGTGGAGAATCTGTACAATTCTATTCATCATTCCACTAAGAATAGACTGTCATAGATTTTTTGATGGATGTTCATTTCCGATTTACCCTCTGGTAATCAAACATGGCAATGGAAAATCAACCATTTATAGAATTTTATAGACGATTTTCCCATTAAAACCTCCATTTCTAGGGGATTTCCAATTGCCACGTTTGATTACCGGAGGGTAATGTGTTTTAAGAAACCAATGATACTTTGGAATGTAATCTAAGCTGGCAACAGAACTTGCATGTATGTGCAGTTGTCTCGGTTTCGCGCTGATTCCCACATATCATACCGGTATCATCACATGAGGCATGAGGATTTTCTATTGCCGTGGAACTCGGTGTGACAGTGGTGACTTTTATGCCGATTGGAATTGGGTATTTCAACCTACTAGACATACGTTTGTCTGAAATAGGGGACCCCAAAATCACGCTTTATCATCATTTTTGTTGCCACTATAAAATTGCTATTTGAGGGGATCCCACATGTTCAGACAACCCACATATTGTCTTTTTAGCTATATATCCCCATTGTATCTTCATTATATACGGCATGATTTTCCCTAGACAAATGCATATAAATTCTATAAATATGAATACATAGAAATACCAGAACATGATCAAATGACTTCATGGGTCTTCATTGGGAGAACATCAGCATACATCAGCTGTGTCTGCAGGGACCATCTGTCCGGGACCCCTGCCACGCTAGATGACACGTCCACCACGATGCCGTCCACGAACTGTCCCACGCGCAAAGCAGTCCTCAGAGATGCTCTCAACAAGCCCGGGTGAAATTGACCCCTTTGATCGTTGGATTGATCTATGGGAAAATCTACAGGAAACCATGGTTTTCCCCATCAAATATAGGATCAAACCTTCAAAAGAAGTATCTTCAGAACATGAATCAACTACCTAAACAAGCCTGAAAATGAGTTGGAGCAGCCCGGACCGATCTTTGCGGATTTCACCTTCACCCAGCCTATATCTGTCACAGAGGGACACCAAGGGCCTCCTTACGTGGCCAACATATATCCCACTCCTACTGGCACATTTTTGTCTGACACCTGTGGGCCGGCAGAACAACAGGAGTGACTTGTTCATAGAATCATGATTATCCTCAAAACACACTATAATTTTGCATAATTTTGGTAGTTTTGGCCTGAGTCCAAGTCCCTTGATCTCATCATTATTCCTCCACCACGGATTGGATTACATATGCTTCCCAAGCGCTGCAAGGAATGATATATGACATCACCGGTAGTTGGAACTGGCCTTCCCATGATTGAACCCCGACAGCCACTCGGTAGGGCATATGGGAAGCTAAACTTTCATGTTGATTCCAGCCTTGACATCCTCTTATAGAACTGTTGCACCTGCATCTAAACTCAGGTAATCAAACGTACTTTTTTTTACGTCCAATCATGCCCATTGCTGCCTTAAACTATATAATTCACTTGATTCCCGATTTTACGCCCTAGTTTCCTGGGGAGTTGGTTTCTGCGGTTTGATTACCGCAGAGCATATCAATTGAATCTTTTCATATCTATCTCCACAGACATGAACTAAAGATTATATTTGAAATTTAGAGGCTCAACGTCAGCCCCTTCCAAGCCCTCTCTGTGGTTCCCTCACGCTGAGGTGTCTCCCCGAGCCCTCTCGAGCGGCTCCGGCAATTTCCAGTCACCCTGAAGCACCAATGGAAAACCAATGGAAAGCGTCTATAAAATCAGAAGGGAGGCACGGCTAACAATGGCTAACATGATGTTTAGCATGGGTCCAAACTGGGTTCGCACGTGCACAAAAATGATAAACATGGATACAGCTTGACAAACATTTGAAAAAACATGATAAAAATAGAAAGGTCGACGCCTCAAAACTAGTCAAATTCAGTTCTCCCCCACCACCAACCCGCCTCCCTTGCCAGTGTCTTTTGCACCACCGGCCCGCGCGGCTCAAACGCTGGTGGTGCCGGCGCCCGCTCCGGCGGCACTGACTGGCTGCGTGCAGCAGTGCCGCGAAGCGGGGCAGTGGCGCTGGGAACCTGACTCAAAGTTGAGATCGTCTCATCTTTTTGGAACTGAATGGGATATTCATAGGGATAGAATGGCATTAAGAACAGGCATCTGGATTTTCATTAGTTGGCTGTGCCAAAGCGAGCAAAACCACATTTTTTGGAATGACAAGTATAAGATATTACAAGTATTATATGTATCATAGGAGCCTCTGTCAAAATTCTATGTCAGTCGAATTCCGTGTACAGTGTTTGGTGCAATCCCTACTAAGGTGGTCTATCCGAACTTTGACCGTACCTCATGTGATCTTTGGATACATGTTACCATGATTGTAACATGTAAATATTACAGTATAATATATTATAATCATACCTCCTTTCTAGTCAATTCTAATCACATTTATAACATTTATATACTCCATGATAAATGGTTGTAACATATTGTAACAGTATACAATGAGCAAATAGATGCAAATAGTACCTTCCCGCACCATCTTTGGAGTCGTACATTCTAAGGACCATGAGATGGTTTGAGGTGCAAAATCAGTCAAGGTCACCCCAATCTCCCTCATCTCCGCTATCATTCTTAGATTCCTAGGTGTTCCCTGTTGCTAAAGAAACATATGTTTCTACATCCTCATGAGTTGGAGATGCAGCTGATCCGCTGATGGTCAATGAACTGTAACATGTAGTATCACAACACTGACAACCCTTAGATGCCCATCAAGCAAGTTCATTTTGAGTGGGATATGATGTTCCTTTAAATATCATAGAGTAAGTTTCAACGAAATAGAAAAATCGTTTACTCTTGTAGAACTTTACTTTCCTATCTGCCGGATTCTTCTGGTGGTTGGTAAAAATGTCTGAAACTCAACCTGCAGATATGAACCAGCCAACACTTAGCTTTCCAAGGTTTTGTATTGTGACCCGATGAACCCCCCAAAAGTTGCAACATGCCCCATCCTCTGTGATCTATGTGGCTCAAAACGTCTCTGTTTTGATGTTTGAGTTCCAATAACCCCCATTTTTTGGGGGTCGAATCCCAATGAAACACTACTCTTTGGTATTTGAATCCACATATTTGGAGCTGACTGGACTCCCTGCACCTTCCAACATATATACAGTAAATCCTTCGAACAAGCCACCGCAGGCTCCGCAGCTGTCTTGGTTCCACGGAGCAAATCGCTGATCTCAGCGACCCACTGGACGAGTCGGCAAATCATATTGACCCCCAAAAAGATCGACAGTACAGCACCATGCCCCTGATCCAATGCTAAATCAAACGATCGTTTGGGGCGGGTATGGGGGTATTTGACATGAATGGGGGAGACGATTACATCACCATCAGAACAGAGTAGGTTAAAACAAATGAAAACAAATGAATTGGCATGGCTGGGTACGAGAGATTTTGAACTTTTAATGATTTTGAAGTATTCGCAATGACTTGACCAAAACCCAGATCGCAGCTCCAGTGTCAACCCCTTGAGCTGTCCCACCATCACCGTCTCCCTCAACAAGACCTGGCCATGGCGGTCAAAACTGGTCTCGCCATTTCGGCCACCAGGCATGTCTTGCAGTTTTTCCCAGTTTTTCCTGGCAAACAATAGCCAAATAGCCCCGTTGAGATGTTGTTTTTGCTGGTGATGTTCCCATTTTTGGCATCCCATGAAGCATCCCACGCTTCGCATCACCTCCGGGTCATTCAAGGTCAAGCCCAGCTTCGTCTGTTTCAGGTCAAGTCCTTGGTCGATGTTCATTCCAGAAAGGTGTTGAAGATTGAACGCAGTTATAGACCTATACTCTATACATATGTCTATATTTAGTATGTATAATGTATTGATAGACAAATAGATAGTTAAATAAAGGTTAGATGGATAGTTAGATAGTTAGACAGACAAACAAATAGATAGATAGCTAGATAGATAGATAGATAGATAGATAGACAGCGACCCCGACAATGATGGAACAGCTTAACTTGCTATTTTTGAACAGGATTGTACGAACGTTTACCTTGATTCATTGCCAGGACTTTGGGACTGATGGGTGACACGCATCCAGGCTTCCGACACCATGAGTTGTAGTTGCCTCTGAGAAAATGGCGCATTGTATACATCTTTTTGTAGGTGTAACACGGTGTAACAGTAGATTTATACCAAAAAAATGCATGTTTTGGAGAAGCTTCCGCAAACCAACAGTCTGCTATGATTCAGAACGAGCTCCTTTTGAATTTTTGGAAAGAAACCCAAATTCCACGCTGTGTCATGATCATCTTCCATCAGTACAACGGCATCTACAACCCCCGGCACCGTCTTCCCTGGGCCCGGACGTTGGATGACAATGTCACGGATGCATTGACCAACTACGAGGTGATGGGTGTACCTTCTCCGGCGGATGGGGAAGGTCCAGCAATCACCGTCTTGCCATGTGTTGATTCCCAATGACAATGGAAACCAGAATGGTTTGGTATGCTAGACTATAAGATACTATAGTATCAATAATGGGGAAAATCATCATGATTAAGCAGTGGATTCTGGGGTACCCTATTGTTAGACAAACCCATATGTCATGGGTAGAGAACACCCCACAGGCCATAGACAAACCATAAACCTCAAATCAGTGATTGTGCTGAAAGGCCGTCCAGCAAGTACTCCTGTGCCCCGTGGACCCCCATTTTTTCACGTTTACAACATTCACCAACTGTTCACTGATCACTTCCTCATCAATTTGGAATGTGGGAATGGGTCACAACCTATCGAGCCATTGGCCCATTCTATGGATGCTTTTGGCAATATTGGGCAATCATTGGGTTTGTCTGAACATAGAATACTCCCAGATCCATGGGTCTTGAAAACTATTTTCTCCATTAAAATAGCATAAAAGTGGCCACATGTCGCCACATGTTTCCTCGTTAAATCCACTTTTGGATGGTCACACCACCAACCACTCTTTGCGGACAATCAGAAATGGGGTAAAGCCACCAAACATATACGTATAAGAATATACAGTATACAGTTCACCGGTACACCCACTATATCCAATGATGCTGCAATGATTGTCCATTCATTACCAGGTCTCACTACAGTGATATTCCATGAATGTCAATATTCCAACGGATTTCCCATGTGTTGCCATGTAAATCCTCATTTTTCCATTTATTACAAGGTAAATCTCCATGAAAAATGCCACGAATCCGACCTTCGCGCGACGTTCAGCCGTCCGATGACCTCCGCGCCCACATGGACCTCGGAAATTTTGTGTAAAATTTGCTGGTATTTTTTTTAATGTAAAATTCAAGAATATCATGGAAATATCATGGAAATCATAGGGATATAATAGGGATATAGTTGGGAGAAGAAATAGGGATATAAGTGGGATATCTATATCTGAATGAAGGTAAGAAGGAAAGAATGATAAGGCTAGGAGGCTACTCTAGGTACCCTAAAGTAGCCGGTGAATGGATGGTTATTCCCTCAAGTATGTAAATAATAGGTGTTGACCCATCCCCATGTGAAGATAAGAAGGTAACAATTTGATGGTCAAGAGTTTTGGTAAGAGTGTGATGATATGAAATTTCTACCGTAGCAGATCCGCAAATCAAATATGAAGGTAAGAAATGGTAAGAACTGATAACAAACATGGTTTCACAAGCACATTATTTGGACAATGACACCACAAATCCTTGTGACATTTACCAAGATCGAGGGACATTATTTTGCACATCATCGAAAGGTAATAATAGTAGAGGCTATTATAATCATTATTGTGTTTTTTTGGAAATGATACGCTGGATATACAATAAACACATTGGCACCAACACGCAAACATTTGCTGGGTCCGTGTTGGTATGGTAGGCACCACACCTGTATGCCCTTTAAAGATTTCACACTTCAATCGACCTGTGCATTTTGAAAGGGGCAAGCGGCATGGTGCAGTTGACACCAAAAACATATGACCCTTTCACCAACAACAAATATCCCAAATTTCCTTGGCTGTTCTCACTCTTGATATACACTTGATTTTCAGCTGTTCAAACAAAAACAAGATCTGTGTGCCTTGGAATCTATGGAGTTTCTTGGTCACGGCCTTCCGATTTGACGAGCCGAGCTGCCCAAATGCCATAGGGATTCGTGTGATGAATGATGCCATCCACCTGAGGAACGGCAAATTTGGAGCGATGATACCTGAACTCGATAGGATTACTACGACAAAAATTTGTGGTCTCCAGAAATGGGGGATCCCCCAAAATTGATGGTTATTATAATGGAAAATCCAATGAACATATATTAATTCGCGGGTACCCCCATTTCAAGAAACCTCCACATCAACACATCAACAAAGATCAACTGCCTGCAGTCGTTGGGGGTTCCAACCCTAGCTACATCCATCATCCATCAGCCCAATCATCCCAGCAGATCTTTCCTACGCCTAGCACCTGCACGACTTCGAGTACAACATGATCAACCTCTGAAATCCTGTGGCAAGATATGGGGGTTTCCTAGAATGGAGGTACCCAAAAATGCATGGTTTATAATGGAAAATCCCAAACAAAAATGGATGATTTGGGGGTACCCCTATTTTTGGAAACCTCCATATGGTAAGAACACGGATTCCCCATGATTTCCCCATTCCTAAATGACCTACTGGGTAACCACGTGGCCGGCAGCTCCAAGTGGCCAAATCACCCTCTGCCAGCTCCTGAAGGATGGCCACTGGGATGATTTTTTCATGGGTCCCTGTAGATTTTCCCAAACCCAGTGAAAATACCTTCCGGGAATTTCACAGAGTTATGGAACATGGCCAATCTATAGATTCATTTGCCTGTGAAATATCATGATTTTCCAGCGCGATGTTACCAGAAGGTAAGTTCTTTTGGGATCCTGGGATCCTTACATGTTCTAATCCTTCTGGTAATCAAACGTGGCAATTGAAACTCCCCTTTGAATGTAGGTTTTAATGGGAGTGGATTTTCCGTTGCCATGTCTGATTACCAGAGGGTACCGGGTAAATTCCCATTTTACCTTTGTTAACTCCATTGAATCCGTTGATAGACAGGATAGGCTCCACATCGGCACATCTCTCGACACATCTCGCGCGCTCCTCCAACGGTATCCGGTTCTCCGCCAGCTCGAGATCAGCCTGCAGTAGGTGGAACCATCCATTATCATCCCAACTACTACGTGGTGAGTGGTAGTATGGATACTGTAGTATGATTATGGCAATAAGCACTACTGGGTTAGTATTTTTGCTCCATGGGATACATATTAAACAAGCCAAGTGTTTGAAATATCCCTATGTGTATTAGATGAATTAGATGTATTACATATATATATATACACATGGGATCATATGGGTTGTATCAACCATCTGTATAAATCTTAAAAAAATTACTTTCTTCGAGTGATCCCCACCATGAGTGTGATACAGATTTTGACATTCTTTCTGGCACAATTTTCTGGCAGGGAAGAGGAGGAGAGGACNATTACTTTCTTCGAGTGATCCCCACCATGAGTGTGATACAGATTTTGACATTCTTTCTGGCACAATTTTCTGGCAGGGAAGAGGAGGAGAGGACAACTCCGATGAAATCTAAAGACCTTCGGTCTCTAGATTTCATCAGAGTTGTCCTCTCCTCCTCTTCCTCTTGGCATTCTATCTGACATTTTCGCTGACATATGCTCTGCCATTCTATNCTCTCCTCCTCTTCCTCTTGGCATTCTATCTGACATTTTCGCTGACATATGCTCTGCCATTCTATCTGACATATGTTCTGACATTCTTTCTGGCATTCTTTCCGGCATATATTCTGACATTCTATCTGGCATATCTATCTGGCATTCTATCTGGCATTCTTTCTGGCATTCTTTCTGGCATTCTATCTGGCATTCTTTCCGGCATATATTCTGACATTCTATCTGGCATATCTATCTGGCATTCTATCTGGCATTCTTTCTGGCATTCTATCTGGCATATCTTCTGACATTCTATCTGGCATTCTATCTGGCATCCTATCTGGCATATCTATCAGACATTCTATCTGGCATATCTTCTGACATTCTATCTGGCATCTAGTCTGGCATCCTATCTGGCATATCTATCTGACATTCTTTCTGGCATTCTTTTCGGCATTCTTTCTGGCATATCTTCTCACATTATATCTGGCATCTAGTCTGGCATTCTATCTGGCATATCTTTCTGACATTCTTTCTGGCATTCTATCTGGCATTCTATCTGGCATTCTTTCTGGCATTCTATCTGGCATATCTTCTGACATTCTATCTGGCATCTAGTCTGGCATCCTATCTGGCATATCTATCTGACATTCTATCTGGCATATCTATCTGGCATTCTTTCTGGCATATCTTCTCACATTATATCTGGCATCTAGTCTGGCATTCTATCTGGCATATCTTTCTGACATTCTTTCGGCATTCTATCTGGCATTCTATCTGGCATTCTATCTGGCATTCTATCTGGCATTCTATCTGGCATTCTTTCTGGCATTCTATCTGGCATTCTTTCCGGAATGTATTCTGACATTCTTTCTGACATGCTTTGTGGCATTCTATCTGGCATTCTTTCTGGCATTCTTGGCATTCTTTCTGGCATTCCATCTGGCATTCTTTCTGGCATGTATCCAGGTTGAAGCCCGGCAGTGCCCACTGGAATCTGGAGCTCGCGGTTGAAGTCCGGCAGTGCCCACTAGGATCTGGAGCTCGCGGATGACGTCCGGCAGTGCCCACTGGAATCTGGAGCTCGCGGTTGAAGTCCGGCAGTGCCCACTGGGATCTGGAGCTCGCGGATGAAGTCCGGCAGTGCCCACTGGNGTGCCCACTGGGATCTGGAGCTCGCAGATGAAGTCCGGCAGTGCCCACTGCGATCTGGAGCTTGCGGATGAAGTCCGGCAGTGCCCACTGAGATCTGGAACTGGCAGATGAAGTCCGGCGTTGCCCACTGCAATCTGGAGCTCGCAGTTGAGTCTGGCAGTGCCTCCTGCGATCTGCAGCTTGCCAGGAGGAGGCGGGAGGCCAGGAGGAGGCGGGAGGAGGAAGAGGAGGAGGAGGAGGAGGTTGTCCACCCCCGCCCCCCCCCCCGCGCAGCTGTGATAAAATCTAGTAACCCTCACCTGGCAGGTGGGGAACAAATGAGAAAAAATATGGACTATAACGAAGTGTTCGAACCATATGAAATAGTTAATTCAGGGATGATTCTGTGATATACCACACTAATACATGGCCTATTAATCACAAGAAAACGATTCCTGGGTGCCGCACTCCCAAGTAGGATTAACATTGGGTGTGGCTTTGGGTATCCGCCAATACTGCGTCAAGTCAGTGGGTATCCAAGCAGGGATAAGCCCCCGCAATGGAAGATTAAACAGCCAGATTGGTGAACACTACTGATATTCATGTCAGCAGCAGATTGGTATGGGTCGAAATTGCTGTTCCTGGGTCGTAAACTCTCTGACCTATTTCCAAATCTTGAATTTCAAACCATTTTTGTTGCTCAACAAGAATTCAAGAATGTTAAGATGCTCCCCAGGATCCAAACACGGCCGATGAATATGCACTTCTAAGATCAGCAATTCAAGGGGTTTTGATGGTTTTTGTTGAAGGATCAAATCGCCTGAGCCACGGCAATCCTAGATGTCCTAGATGTCCTGTAGCAAGTTGTGAACATCATCATCTTCCATGATGCTCCATGTAATTTTGGAGTAGACGTATCAGACAACCTTTCCAGTCACAGTGTTCCCAAGTTCTGCCCACAACGACACAACCACCGTGGCACCGAGGGACGTCCAGCAAGGTGACGCAAAAGCGCCGCTTCTCAAACTCCACCTCCTTCACCACCTCGAGGACTGGACTGCGTTGCAGGCCCAGCGAAAAATCCGCATGGGAGCTGGAAAAGATGGCCAGCGGCTATTTCAACAATCATGCTAATCGATTTAATATCATTTAATATCTATATCTATATCTGTGACATGTGTACATAGTAGATCTTATCGGTTTTAATGATATAACATGATATAACTACGTATATATTTAATATAATTCCAATACCAGTACCATTGTGCTCCGTCTTGGCTTTCAGCTAGACTTTTCATGCAGAACCTTGCAACATGTCAAAACATCTCAAAACCGACCACTTGTTGCACCAGTTGGCTCCGGCCAGGTTGGAGTGACCTGTCACTTTGGCTTCAGCCACAAGTCTCATCTGTGTATGGTGATCTGATGGTTCAGTGATGGCTGGGGCCGCAACTATGGAAGGCGCCGACTCTTCCGAGTTTCACTCAGATCTGAACGTATGGTCGAGGGATTTGTCTGGTAGAATAGAGTCAACAACTGTCCATCCGGCAAGACCACTCGAACACTGCTAAAGTTTTCATCCAACTTCCTGGCAATCTGCCTGCGAATGTCCACAGCAAGGTCAGACCCACTTGCTGCAAAGCGCAGGACCTCATGCCCAGCCAAACTCGAGCAGGTCAGCAGAAATGCACCATCTTTACAAACAAAGTCCAAGTGCAAGACACAGACAGGGTAACTGATGTGACGAATGTAGCGATGGCAGGAGCAGAACTGAGGAAGTCAAGCCACGATTTCAGAGATGGAATGTTGCACTGTCCATGTCGCTTGTCTCCGCAAGCGCTAGAGGTCTCATCACGGAGAAGCACTGTATGACCCCAGCCTGAAGAAACCTAGGTGTATGACATGCCTTCATCCAAAGGTGGAATGTTGCAGTGGCCCAATTCATTGTACCCGCAAGCAACAGCAGTCCCATCACTTGTGAGAAGCACTGTATGCTTGCAGCTGCCATGGCCATGGCTAAATTGGCTAAATGATAGAGTTTGGTCCAAAATTCAAGCTCTTGGGCAAGTTCTTTCAAAATGTTTAATAGCTTGTTCTGGAGGGAATCATCACAGTGTTTCTAGATGGGGGTTCGGGGTGCAGGATTGGGGAGGCTTGGGCTACCTTTTGCGTTTCATAGTTCCCGTGGATTTTGAGTCTGGATCATAGCTTTGGAGTTGAAGATTTCGCCACAGATGTCGAGGGGGATCCCCGATCCCATCAAATCCTGGTGATCCCAAGTCTGACATCTCATGACTGGAGCAACCCGACCAGCTACACAGTGTAACATAATACAACCATCTCATCATCATCATTCACTGACCTGAAGGCGATATTGGGAGACTTCCCGTAAACTCACCCATCGTTCCAGTGAGGTTGGGATGATTCCTCCAGGCGATGCAGGCCTCCAAGAATCGTTTTTGGGGGAATGGATAGGGCATAGCCCAAAACATCGTGTGTGTATATACATATATACCAGTGGAACCAAGAACCTATGAAATCGTAGGGTCAGAGAAAAAACCCTGGGTTTTGCATCAAAACCCAGGGTTCTGAAAATCCATGATTTCTCAAGAATCCCAAAATCTTGAAAAATCATGATTCGTCATGAATGTGGGTGCTAAGATGTGCTAAGCCCTTCTAGCGTGCACACAGACTCACACATATCCTAGTTATCCTCACACATGCCAATCACCTCGCTCTCCTTTTTTCATTATCCTCACAAGTAGCCTTGCCGAACATATAAAAGAGAACACATAAATGGTAGGTGCTGATAAATTACCTGGTTTCGGTAGCAAGGTCCTTCACCAAAACATTTAACTTATGTTTTTTATCTTCGGAAACTTCTGCTTGTTCTATTAATGCATCATCACCTTCAGCCAATGTCAAGTAGCTCCAGTGACGAGTGGAACCATTTTCTGGCGCCATGCCCAGCGAACCCAAACAAAATCCACCGATCAGAGGGGAATGATCTTTAACATCCACGAAGGCTGCAATGCGTAAAAGAAGGTTTGAGCACATGCAAATATGCCAAAAAAAGAAAGAATTCACACTGCCCGGACATGCCTGGGCAATCTTTCTCTAAATGAAATGCAGATTTCCCGTATACCGCATTCTCTTCCCATTTAATATGGATGCGGGCTTGGCATGCTCTGGCAAAACAGCGATCAAACCACAAAAACTGCTACCGTGGCCATTCACACTGAACGCCAAGGAACCCATAAAAAATTTACGGGTTATTATGGGTAAATTACGGGTTCTGTACGGGTTAATTACGGGTTTTCAAAAACCAGGTTTTTGTTGAATTTCCGAAAATACGGGTTTAGTACGGCTTAATTACGGGTTTTNACGGGTTCTGTACGGGTTAATTACGGGTTTTCAAAAACCAGGTTTTTGTTGAATTTCCGAAAATACGGGTTTAGTACGGCTTAATTACGGGTTTTGTACAGGAAAAGACGGGTTTTGATGTAGAAACCCAACTTTTTTCAGTCAAAATCGGCAAAATCATCAAATGTTCCAATAAATTCGACACACGCATATTCACTATTTGGTCCATTTTCCAGGGGATGATTTGGCTGCAAATCTTGCACTCTTGCAATCACCTTTCACATGAATGGATATGAAGTCAAATTCAAACCTTTTCTGATGAGAAATTGCCCTGCCGGGATCAGCCAGCTTATCGTTTTACAGGTGTTGGAAAGTGATCACTGTGTTTTCTTGGACATGAAATCAAGCCCTGCTGGCAGTAATTTCTCTTCAGCTGGTCTCTGCAAATGCTTCAANGACATGAAATCAAGCCCTGCTGGCAGTAATTTCTCTTCAGCTGGTCTCTGCAAATGCTTCAATGATACATACTTGAATAATCTCGCCATGCAAATGGTATATGACAATCATTGGTTGGGCTGCAAATTTGGCCCATCCAAAATGGTTTCCGTTGGATTATGCGAATTACAGTTGCGCAAAGGTTGAAGGAGAATACATATACGGCTACATACACTTGGAAATTCTAGGGTCGATTGATACGGAAACTCTATAACTTGGAATTCTATATCTTATTGTTAATGTTGGACTTGAAGATGCTATTCGGGTTTATGGGGTGACCTAAAGCAAGGAAGGCTATCAAAAGGAAGTGTTGGGCTATGTTGCTGTAAACAAAAGGCGCTAAATTGCATCAGATGATGCCCAAATATACAATATTTACTCAAAAACCAGGGTTTTACGAACAAAACCCGTATTTTCAGGAAAAATGAGGAAAAACCAGGTTTTGCAAAAAAAAACCTACAAAATGTTAGGTTCTAGGTTCGCTAGGTATATATATAATATACATATAACTATATAGATGTGTATATATATGTATATTATACAATTATATACATAATTTACCATTATGTAATTATTGTATATACATAGCCTATAGCAAATTATATTGACATTGCCAGCGCGGACCGGCGGACCAAGCTCAAATCATTTAAAGTCGCGCACCTGGTCACCTGGTTGACTGAGGCTCCACACACAATCCAGGCGGTCGCCAATCTGTAGCTGGACACCCGAAGATGAATTGGAATAAATGGAGGTTTCCATAAATGGGGATACCCCAAAATTATTGGTTTAGAAGGGAAAATCCTCTAAGACTCTAAAAATTGGTGATTTTTGGCGGTACCCCGTACCCCCATTTTAGGAAACCCCCAAATGGTGACACAACGATCTGATGACTTGGTAAGTTTCTGTAAGATTTGAACAAAATGACCACCAGAATCAACATGAATTCTGCAATCAAAGTGGGAACCGAGCAAGCAACCAGGCAGCATTGCAGTAGCAGGTACTATACCAGGACTTGTGATCACCATCAGGTTTAAAATGAGGCATGGCGAATTGCTAATTACTGCACCTGTTCGTGTCTCTTGGAGATGGGAAAACTTTGTTAATCTTCCTCATTCCAAGGGACTTGATCCTACTGTTCACCCACTACATCATCATAGATCACCTTAGGTCACAACATATCATACGTGGTACTACTGCCATCCGTGTGAACTGAGCAGAACCATTGGGATCATCCCTCTTGATGGGATGGACATGAACACAAAAACACTAATTTTAAACACAACATCCACCAAAAACCAGAAAGAACAACAACTTAAAGAAAAAAAACATCCTGGCATCCCAATTAAAAAAAGCACAACTAGAACAAATTGTTCACAACTTTTGAAGAATGGAACCCCCCTGGACCGCCCCAACCTGGAAGCGTCGGCCCAGCCGGGGCTCCACGATCAGCTTGGCGTTGCGTTCGGCACCCACCTGGCGAACGCCAGCGAAGGGAGGCCGTTGACACGTGGGCGTTCCTGAGGGAAATCCACTGCTTTGATTCTCCAGCTGAATATGTAGATTACCCTCTGGTTATTTAACATAGCCATGAGAAAACCACCATCTTTAATAGGTAAATCACCATGTTTATCATCTATTTCTATGGGCCATGGCTTCCACGGCTATGTTAGTCATAACCACAGGGTATAAAACTGTCTCAACATGATAGACACCTGACGGTTTCACCTATTCGACTCCCTCCAGAAAATCCAGAAATAGGATGAAACGATATGAGATGGGTCTATTCACAAAAATGAATGAGGCCAAAAATTTGGAATTGTCAAAAAAATGTCAGTCATGCCCATGAAATGGAACGATTGAGAAAACCATTTTCGATATTACGATGTCAATTGTGGAAAATACCACATTTGCAGTGGGGATATCGTGGGGATAGATTTTGGATAGACTGGCGTCAAAGTTTAAGACGTCTGTGGACCTACACGGACCGGTCGTGTTTAGTATCAACTGTCCCAAACTTGGGGGACTTGGGGGTACTGCATTCTGACC
This sequence comes from Symbiodinium sp. clade C Y103, assembly GCA_003297045.1. Classification (NCBI taxonomy): domain Eukaryota; class Dinophyceae; order Suessiales; family Symbiodiniaceae; genus Cladocopium; species Cladocopium sp. clade C. The sequence continues at coordinate 74,526 of BGPT01001743.1, read as the reverse complement.
CACACACACAAATGCTGGGATGGAACCAGCATAGGAGCAAATCATAGCAAATCTATGTATTAAAATGCAATAAGATGTATTAAGATGTAACAAAACCTAACAAACAAGGATTGTAGTGATCTACATGTTCCTCCAAGATGTTCCTTTTTTTTGTCAGTGTGGGTAGGGGCATGTGCCAATGCCTTTCAATCTTCCAATCCTTGATGTTGATCCCACCACAGCTGTCCCAGCGCACATCCACAAAAGCACCATAGGGGGCCACATTGGTGACCTTGGGAAAATATATGCTGATGACTTGCGCAACAGCCAGCGCTTGGTGGCTGAAACGGCTGAAAATTGTGGCAATACCCGGTTCTGATAGAGATATAGAGCTTGAGATTGTATGTATATATATAAATAATCATTCGTTTATTTATTCATTTGTTTATCTATCTATCTATCTATCTACCCATCTACCCATCTATCTAATTTATCTATCTTATCTATCTTATCTATCTTATCTATCTTATCTATCTTATCTATCTTATCTATCTTATCTATCTTATCTATCTATCTATCTATCTATCTAATCTAATCTAATCTAATCTAATCTAATCTAATCTAATCTAATCTAATCTAATCTATCTATCTATCTATCTATCTATATATCTATATTATCATCAACAAGCACTGTTGATCTTCCACTGTTCTGCCTGATATTGCAATATTCGGACGTGATGGGATAATTGTATCACCAGCACGCGTCTAATCCCAACAAATGTCAGATGCCACCATTTTGCTTATGATAAGCTTGAAAAGAGGGAACTTGGACGGGTAAGGAACAAATCCGGAAAGAGTATTGCGCGCCGAAATGGAGGAGCAACTTGAGGTTATGATAGCTGAGCCACATTGATATTGGACATCATTGAACCAATGTTTTGACGCTTTGATATCCATCGTTTCACCTGGATATACCTGGATTTCCCCTGGATGCTCATGTTCCCAAACTGGTCCAGTTGCTTGAAGGAGTGAAAGAGGTAAAAAATGAAGAGGTGCACTATAAAAGCCAGTTCTTAAAACCCTTTTTTGGCTATGAGATGCTAAGTATGTGCAATTGCTTGCCAATCTTGGATCATGTCGGCGGATGTGAATCTAATGATATAGTTCCTCATCATGAATACAAAAGGCATGTGGGGATGGGTCGAAACAGGTGACGATGAGTGATGCTGGGATGAGTGATGCTGGTTGATGATGGTTGATGCTGATGTATGTAGGGCCATAAAAACGGTCGGTTAATGATTGGGATTATTTTCACCAATCTGCCTGGCAAATCGCACCAAAAATGGCTCAAAATCAGCGAGATGCCATATCTGGTCGGATGAAGATCCATTACCAACAAATTGTACCCTCTGGTAAACTAACATAACTATGGAAAATCACCACTTTTTATGGGAAAAACCCACTATAAATGGCCACTTTCAATAGCTATGTTAGTTTACCAGAGGGTACCCCATTTTTGCCCAAACCCATCTGACGGAAATTCCATTTTCTGTTCAAATCCAATTGTGAGTTTGATAGTAAGAACCGTCATTTTGTTCTCCGGTGCTCCAAGATCTTTTTCACATGGGGGTCACAACCCTGGTACCCTGGGTAGCCTAAAATAGCTGGTATAGCTGGATGTTTATTCCCAGAATATGCTATATAGCAATACTGTGGATGGAAGAAATCCTGCACCAGCTGGTTGTTGGTCTATCCCATTATAATCCCATGATTTGCAGTGTTTCATAATTACCATTAGTTACCAACTGGTGCAGGATTTCTTCCACAGTAGATTTTGACCCATCCCGACATCTTTGGACCTCTCCTGACCGCTTTCTACTGGCAGAGCTCCCCACGATGCCAGGCATCCGGTCTCCCGGGCGGATGGAATCGATGGGCACCTGCGAGATGTACACGAGATTCGTCGAGATTCCCAAACAGCCAGGAAGATTGGAAGGATTTAACCATGAAATATAGGGGGTTTATAGGGGTTTATATAACTATCAAACATAATACGGGAATATTCTATAGTGTACTGGAGGGTTCAAGCTTCAAACAGGGGTTTTAACCACTAAAGATATGGGGATATACAGTAGTGCTTTTCTTTTAAAGTGTACATCATTGATACATGATGATTGACTGGGTGTGCATCGCAGCTAGTAAGTGGATAATAACCTGTGTATATAAATGGGTTATCTATCGTTATCTCATCCCAGTATGTCTGTGGGTTTTAACTTGAATGACTAATCAAATGCAATCATAATATACGGTCCAACGATGTCCAAGGAATTTACTACATACCAACTGCGACACACATCTAAGTAGTGAATCAACAGTTCGCCCTATGGATCCACGTAGCTTGAGAGGAAGCCATTCGGGGGGTGCAGTACCATCCAGGAAGGCATTTCAATATCTTCACAACATAATTTCTTTGAAGAACAATAAACAACGGTCCTAATCCTATGAACATGATGTGCCACTAACCTAAAGCCACTAACCATCCCTGATTATTGATCAATCATGAGTGCATTTTCAGCCATGCCCAGTTGGAGGTTGATTGCGTTGGATTAATCCATGTAAAATAGTAGTATTATTATGATTAGCATGGATTAATCCATATATTATTATGATTATTAGTAGTAGTAGCCACTACCATCTGTAGAGTAGCCTGCAAGTTGCTGTGTTGCTGTTCTCCCCCTTTGTCAGTCTTTGGTGGTTTTCAATCCCTACCGTGTTGGCTGAATTTCCTCATCGACTGTACATTTCCCACACGACTTTGTACCAACCCGCGGTACCCTGGAAATCCGGTGGTTTTGAGTCATATAGTCATACCAGTACTTGTATCATCCAAATTCAACATGTCAAGAAACGAGCCACCAATTTCTGGATAAACTCAATGATCCAATGTCATCATCTTTCCCAGTCATCCCTTAGATCGCCTTAGATCCTCCGTCCTTCCCCAACCCCCCGTCCCTCCCCCTGTGTCACCGCACTCCTTCGCTGTGCCATCCACCGGCACCGGCGCCACCTGAGATCGGCCCAACTTGGGGATTCAACCAACCAAACGGATGGAAACATCGGATTTACCAGGGGGAAATCATGGGAATTCATGGCTATTGATGGGATATGAATGGGAAGATGAATGGAATATATAAGTTATAATAAGCAACTTTCGAGAAAACATAGGAATTACCCGCAACAACTGGATTGATCATGATCTAAGCAAGAAACATGGGGATGCCATAGAGAAATATATTGAGAAACTTCAGTACCCTCCGAGAATGGAAAAACACGCCGCCAACCTGGGGGAGCCGGAGTTTGATCGGTAAAAGCATTGCATCAGCAACTACGGCCATATCATGAGTTTGTCACAAAGTGGGAGGCCCAACATATCCCAACATGTTCATTTAAAAAAAAAACATAGGAAGACGCATGATGAGAAACCGAGCCACTGAGTTTTGGGGTACTCCATTTTTGTTCAAACCCATGCGCATGAACTGCCTAACTCTGTCTGCAACCTGTAGCACTACACGCCTCTTCAATTCATCATATCATCCAAAGGCTGGGTTTTGCTTGGTTGGAAGATCATATACCATGAAGATCCATGAAGTCATGGTTCATGTCAAAATGTCCTCAGTGGGAAATCAGATTCCTCGATTGATAGCAGAACATTCCGAAGCCATCAACACTTCAGCGAGGCCCAAGAAATACGCTCCTGCCACTCTCGTACCACCTGGGCGAACAAAAATTGGGATTCTTCCCTTTTCTAGCTATGATGTTCGGTAAGGTCGGCCGGTGCGGTTCCTGTAAGTTACCCAGACTAGTGATATCCCCAAATTTGACTGTTGAATCGTCATCTGTTTTCTCAAATGTGTAGCTAAAGATGCTAAAGTATGTTGAAATCCATGTATCACAGATTCATTTGATAGTACCATACCCATTTCGGCTCAATTAGTTGGCTACTACCATACCCAGTCTAGTGATCATAGAGTAGACCACACCCATTTCTGCTGGATACTTCAAATCCAAGGCAATGCCAACTATGTGTCCACACCGCTCACGGTCGTGCCATGCCTCGCAAAAAAAAGAGCGGGGAGAGACCCTGACCCTCAAAATCCATGCGCTCCTGGGGATGGAACAACATCCTAATTGAATATTCAAACCTCAATGACAGACACGGGATCAACAAGTTTCTATTTATCAATCTTCATGAAACTTTGACACACATTTTGGTGGGTACAGCTGTGAAGGAGCAGGTGGGCGGAGTAGATTTTGTTCAAACCCCTCTCTAGCCCATTGAGCAACTAGCACCCAAGTCATCATCATCCTCAGCTACCCCCAGTTATCATCCAGTCATTCGACCAAAGTAATTTTAGTATTCAAACCCATGGTGACTTGGGGATCCACCAACATCAGGGCCGGCAGAAACAACAACAGCATCCAACTTGTGTTTTCTATCCATTGTGGATCGCCCATACCACATCAAGATCATCACCATCAGGATCACCAACGAGTCGAGACACACGCATCACATAATCAAACAAATATATATATATATATTATAATATGCTTGTCTCAAAAACGGGCATACGCCCAATATGTCCATTTTTACAGGGAATCTGATGGTGAAGTACTGGACTTTGGGCTCATAACCGATTTCGGCAAATGTATTGAAAGTTCCTGTACGCAATCTATATAGTACGAGGACTCAGATGGAATCAACCCGTTTGACTTCGCCAAGAAATACGAGAGGAACATCCTGCCGAACTTTCTGCCGGGCACCCATAGATATCCATCTCCACTGCAATGCTCTGGTTTTCAACCTAAAATAACTGGTATAGCTGGATCTTCGTCCGCTGATAGTCCCGTATGTGCTGAGCCATCTCCAAATAATGTCTCATCTTGTCGTTGGTGTTAATCCCAAATTCTGTTTGCAAAGAACCCACCATTTATTTGACATCAGTCATACGTATTGAACCATCCGCAAATCGCTGTTTTCTTTGGGTAAAGTACCTGGCAAACAGAGAACATACTACTATATCCTACAATACAGGAATGGGAACATACATGGTTGGTTGATGTTGGTTGAGCATCCTCTTACATCTCATTTCATCTCATAGGTTAAAGTCACAATTGCCTTGGCTGTGGAGATGAAATACCGTCGCCCATTGTAGCGGCGACCCACAGATTTCACCACATCACGTCACCTTGGTGTGGTTGTCCTCGACCCCTCGCGAGTCTCGCGAGTGCGATCAGCGCGGTCGCTCCGGCGTTCCGACTCTGCGCGCCTCCCAAGAAGAGCGAGGCATGGCAGGGTGGCAGAGTACCAAAGAATGTAGGATCCACAAGGCTAGAGTTGGTTGTATTATGCCGTGAATTACACCAAGAATTACAGAGAACCTCAATTGATAATTGAAACCCAGAGAGTTTTGCATTTTATCTGTGAACACCTTGGCAATTTTACCTGTTTTGATGGGGTACTTTGAGGATGCATCTTGAAACATGTCACCGGCTAGACCTGCCGCAAATGGAATGTTGAAATTGCTTGAACCACGGAACACCATGAACCGCAATGCTGTCATTATCACCTGGAACGTCACCAAACACATCAATCAATATAGCACCGCCTCCCACACAAAATAAGGAAACCTGGAAACTATTGGGAAGACATCGTCAAACTACCATCCCTGGAAAGACTTTTTGGATGTTTTTGGCATCTTTTTGGGGATTGTATGGGATTGTTGTGTATAATCACGAATCAAGATCCAAATTTTGTCAGCGTTTTTGTTGGCTAAGCCACCATCCTTCCAGGGATGAACAGACCTGAGCTTGGCAGGTGGAACGGCCTCGCCTACGTGCTGTGCCTCTGAAATTGCCAGACTCCTGGCGGCGACGCAAGCTGCACCAGTTTTGGATCCATGGAAAGTGAACTAAATTGTGGTTGGTTTCCCAAGGATACCTGTCAATCCCTATATAACTGCAAATGACTGTCTTTGGGTTTCATATTGCAAATTCTGGAGAATGCGGGCACCGGCAAAATATAGATAGAGCAAGTGTTTATGGAACTTGCTGTCATGGTTCGTGGACATGAGCGCTAGTTGCGTTGCAGGTTTTACGGTTCTATCAATTTCAAGGGTGGTTTTCTGTTTCTCATGGTTTCAACTGCAAAAATGACACGGGTGACGATGAGATCATGGGAATGCTTTGCAGTTACAGTACTAAGAGGACTTGGGATTTCAATCCACAGTAGTACTTTCGATAGCATCGACAAACATAGGGATTTGACTGTATGGACAATCGAAAGTTGAGAAATGAGCCCATCACTCGTTTTGTTATGAAATCATAATGACTCGTGGGCAGTGATTGGGGCTAAAACATATTATATTTGAAACAATCCTTTATATCTTTATTGGGTTTTCAATCAAACTACATCCACGAGATGGTGTTTCTCTTCACATCGTCCACCCCAAATCCCATGGCGTATCAAGACGCCGCCCTCCCGTCAAAGTTACCCTCTGGCTATTTACCTATTAAAAATGGTGATTTACCTATTAAAAATGGTGATTTTCAATGGCTATGTTAAATAACCAGGGGGTAAATTGAAATTGCGAGGCTTCCCCTATTTTGAGACAAAACCCATTTCCATGATCAAGTGAATCAAGTTGCTTTGGTGAAATCCTGGAATTATAGCAGTGTCGTGCCTACATTACACCGAACATTGACCATTGTGTACAATTCTGGAATTCCACCAAAAATACTGTTGTACCCATTCTGACTGGTCAAATCCAAGAAGAAAAACTATCAGACATCAAATCGTACCAGGATCTTATTGGATGGATGTTTCGCATAACCCCAGTAACAACATCATAGTACTTACAAGTATACCATTAAATACCAACATCCCAATATGCTCCCACCCTCTTTATGAGGGGTTGGTAAATGTCCTATACAGTGATTTCTCACATCACCCAACGAAAGAGGGAATATGTCATCTCCGAGCAGATACTTTGTCAAGTTGCCGGGACATTTACCAACTTTTGGTGAATAGTAGCTGTATATCCCCCATAACGACTTCGCCACATGACACGACTTTAATGGGCTGATTTCACAAATCTCACAACTCACCAACTTGGTCTCACCAGTATTAGATGTTATAATGTCAGTTTTAATATTATCCCATTGTATCAGCATTAAAACTAGGAATTGCTTACAATGGATGTAAACAGATATTATCGTATGTCATCCCATCATCTTAAATCAAGGTTACGCACAGCAATGATACTATTATTTGTAACATCAATATACTAGGATAGTGATATGTAATTAAACAGATATTGAAAACATTATGTATGATAGTCAAACATACAATGACAAACAGTAACTAGTAGTGTTATTGATACTAATTGCAATTCATATTATGGCAAATCCATATCCATGATAATCAACACATTAAAAAGCAACATTATTTCAAAGTATAATACTTTAAAATACAAAAACACATATGTATATATATATATATATATATCTTCTACATGTGGACATGACTATTCTATTTATCTATTTCAAACTGCTATCAATAATGTACACCCGCTTTATCCAAAGTACCGCTTTCTGTATCCCCCCTCGGCGTCTCGCCTTGGAGCTGCGCGGAGCTTCGCTTCGATCCGTGCGATCCATGGAGCTCACCATGGCCAGGCTGGGCCATGGTAGAGGGCCAGTTGCTGGTTGTGCATTGTGAATTTGTACATGTATGATATATATATATATAAATATATATATATACACAATATATATATATATATATTTATATTTATTATTGTTATTATTATTATTGAAAATGTGTCTTTGTACAGATATGTGATTAGACTAATTCTAATGTAGTACAAATATAATATATCATAATATATCCAATCCACAAATTATATGTATGCATATGTAAAAAATATAATAATCACACATACACACAAAAACACCTCACACACCTATATTATGTACACGCTGCGGATCCAAGTGCCTGCTGAAAACCATCCTACGTTGATTGTGTTGTTTACTGGAAACAACCACTTCAATTGGAAATCAATGACCCTGCAGAGCTCCCAGCTAGATGGGCTCAAGGAGAATGATTCCCATAGAAAGGGATTTATCCATATTTATCCATAGACTTTTTGCAGGGTTTTCCATGGTTTTCCTAGGCTCGCTACTGATGTAAACAGTCTCAGATGCATCTTCAAACCCAATCCAGCTGTTTCCAACTTTGGTAAGCATGGTTGAAGGCCGGGCACGGCCAGTCGATCTATAGGCCTAGCGGGTGGCGTCACTTCTGGCCCATTGCAATATTTGCTACATGCTTGCTAGACCTCTCATTCAACATGACTCGACATAGAGGCTGCTGCTCCCATCCTCTGTGTTGCTCCTATATTCAGAAAACTGTTGTGTCATGTTTCTCCATGGGCAACCCGCAGTTCGTTTATCTCGCTGGGTTAACCCCAAGGAGGATCAATGTGAAATCAATTTTTGCTGACCATCCCCAGCTGTCCGGGTTTCCTGTTTTCAGGTTCTCCTTGGAGCTGGTCATGGGCAAAGCGGCAAAACGCTCTTTGATCCGCAAAGCTTTGGATCGGCCGAACTTGGCTGGAAATGCTCAGGCCATCTCATGACCAGGAGAAGCATCTTGTCAAATCACATCTAACATCATCTAACCATATCAAATCCATTTTGCAGGATTTCATATTGATCATATTGTTCTTGCTTTACGGGTACATCTCTTGACACATCTTGACACCACCAATCAGGTTGAGAATCCATTTGCATTAAGCAAAGTGCCGCTGATCATCGCATCGGCTGAAAGGCAAAAAGTCATGCGCACGCATCCATTTTTTGTCAACTTTTTGCAAGCAAATCAGAGATCGCCTTCGCGTAGCCTCGAAAGGTGAGGTGTCATTCCCCCCGGTGGTCTGAAGGTTTGAGTACCTTGCATAGATGTTAAATTGCTAAATTTGAAATGAAAACAACAACTCAACAGAACTCAACGACGTACATGTATTTTATGTGTGTATATAAATGTATTGCATGTTTGAAAAAACTGCGGAGCAAAGTGCAGCAACAGGGGTGATCAAATGTTTGACTTGGGGAAAAATGTTGTGATGACATTTGCCTTCCTTTCCAATGGTGCACTCATGTTGAAGCTACCAGTATGGTCCGGTGATGTCTTCAGCCGCAGTCGCCAGATTCGCATCAGGAAGCTTCTATTTTTTGAAAAGACACATTACACCATGGATCATGGATCATAGATAGTCAAAGGGTACTATTGATTCTACATGCCACAAACAAGAGAACAACTGTTGGTATATATACGGTATATTCAACATCTCAAACCCATATTAATATATAAGTTTAAGCATTTTACACAGGCTTAAGCCACCCTTGAAACCCTTAATCTTTGGGGTTTCCCGGTCATATGTCATCGCCTTCGCTGGAGAGCAGCTGCCCACCATCCAAGTGCTGGAGGTCTTTGTCCTGCTGTGCGTGGCCACAAACACAGGCGATTCTCATATGCCGCAAAAAATGAACACGTAAAGAAACATGTTGTTCATTCGATTTCATTCGATTTCATTTGATTTCATTCGATTTCATTCGATTTCATTCGTTTTCATTCGATTTCATTCGATTTCATTCGATTTCATTCGATTGCATTAGATTCATTAGATTTCATTCGCTTTCATTAGATTTCATTAGATTTCATTAGATTTCATTAGGTCCTCAACCGTGACACCATGGAATCCAGTTCACTTGCTTATTTTTTGAAGGTTGTGAGCTTTAAAAAAAAGGTGAGGATCATGGGTAGCGGTAGACGCCGGATTCCCCAAAGAAATGGGAATTCCAAATTGCTGGTTGAATACCCTGTGTTCCCTCCCCAGGCCCATCCACGTAAAGAATCTCTACCACCATATCCTCCCAAAATCACCCACATGTCGGCAAATATGCCATTGGTTGAATCTAGGGCCTAGCGCTTTATGGGCTGCCCATTGTGTTGCGATATGTTGCGATCTCCCTGGTGGCTTCCGGTCCACAGCATCAATGATGGCAGCATCTGCTGCGCTGCAAGCCTCAATCAAAAACAGTAGCTCTACGAGCTGTCGCTATTGCAGACATATTCTTCCGGAAGTGACCAACTAATGATCAACCATCAACGTTACTGGTAAGTGATGAGGAGCAAACAATAGCAAACATGTTTTTCATCAGCCACGTTTGGTATCTTTATCATGTTTTTTTTGAAGTGGAAATCCCAATGGATGCATGTGGCAGTCCTCCGAACATGAACAACCTGCCAAAGACAACCGAAGCCGAAGACAATGGCCGATCCAATGGCCCATTCCATGTTCTGTTGGTTGAGCTGCCCCATGGCTAATTGGCCGATTGCAAGAGGGTATCTCAGTGTTTGCTGGCAGTTGTCCTATTTTGGCGGCTAAAGTTTGTTGGCATCCAAAATTCCATCCATCATAATTACCAAAATGCTCTGGTTTTCTATCTTTGTTCTGGCTTTCTATCCCAATGTCTATTTTGATCTTGCACCCCTTTTTTCTTGGGAAAAAAAAAAAGCAACCATGCACCGTTCACCGAAATCAGTTTCTTCAGCCGCCGCGCGGCATTCTGAGACCCCCGGCCGTCCATCCACGGCCCAGCATGTAGCGCCTGATCAAAAACATGTACCCTGTGGTTATGACTAACATAGCCATGGAATAGCTGGCTAATTTTGGATAATTTTCCCATCAATAACTCCATTTAGTTCGGTGATTTTCTATGGCTATGTTGAATAACCAGAGGGTATATCATAAATACAAGTGGAAGAACTGCTGGAGCACTGCTCGAGTACTGAGACAGAGACCATGTAAATGACATCATCACAAATGGATGCAAGCACTTTGTTTTTCGTATGCGCAGCCCTGTGGGGGATTATAAAACCTGATGGGATCCGAGTCAATGATAATAAAAATTGAATGCACTGCGGAAAAAAATAGTGTATAGAGATGCCAAGCGGCGATGCACTACAAGTAATCAACTTTAGGGGCCATCTGGTTGCAAGCCAGAAATTGGAACAGTTGTCAGGAGTTCTCTAATTTGATCTGCTTCGCAGTGACCGTCTCAATGAGGAGGGATGTATATTTAAGGATAGATTTGAAACCACCAGCCGGAACTCACCAGCTGCCAAGGGACATGTAGTCACACCGTGCTAAGGTATACTGTGCCAGGAAGGTGCTCAACGGGAAATCCTGGGCAATGTAGGCTGTGGGAAGGTGATGTTTCCAAGTCTTTGTTGGCCAGTTGGAACTTTGAGAGGGGCCATTTGTCATCTTTTATCAAATGGTCGCTGTGGTTCCAAGCCTGTTACGCGAGTACGAGTTCGGATAACTCTTTTAAACCACATGTGGTTCCTTGCTTTGTACTCAGGGTCTTGAGAATCTAGCATGCTGGATCAGCTCAGTTTGCCCAAAGGAATAGCCAATCAGGGTGTTATATATTCCCCCCAACCTCTGCGGTTTACTAACATATGATGCCCTTTTCATCAGAGTAAATAACAATATATAGACAATATAGATCATTGCTGCTCTACCGGGACTTGCCCAAGCCAAGTACAATCACAGTTGCTCCTTTGGGATTTTCCGTGATTTTCCATAATTATCATTTTCAACCAGTAGCAGTCGAGAGTACGCATCTTCATTATCAACCCCCAGCTCATTAGGACCGTTGAGTGAAACTGGAAATTCTGTTCCACTAGTGCATTTTCTGCAGGCCCTCTTCGAGTCTCTTCAGTCTCAATTCACCCAGATTCATGCATATCCAGCGGAGCGCTTCCAGGAAAGTGCTGTCGGGCACATGTGTCATGTGACATCATATGCTATTAATATTCTTGCTTGGGAAAGGTACCAGTTTGACTACTGCAGTTTCTTGAAATGATCAAATGTTCATCTCTTGAATGCACCCACAACATCTTGTTAATACTGTCCTTGGCAAAATGCTAGTTCCACCCAATGTTGGCGTGCCTTTTGAGGGTCAGGGTAATGTGGCAACGCTTGAATAAATATAATATGCTTGATGATTCTCAAAGCTATCCACCATTTTCCAAATGCACGATCCTGCACCCCACTTGGCTTTCCGGGCGCTTCCCGTTCCGAACTCATCCAATGCTTTGAGCAGCTCAGCCTCAGTAGCAAGACGAAAAAAACCATGAATATCAATATCAATATCAATGAATCGGGATTTAAACAATCAACAAAAAACATTTATCTGGATTTAACCAACAACAACAACAACAACAACAACAACAACAACAACAACAACAACGGGCCTTCACCTGGCAAAACAACCATCTGACTTTATAAGAAGAATGTTTGAACGATGGCTTAATATATCTTAACTTTCTGCCAGGATCCGTCTATGCGCTCCAACAGCGCATGCCCCCCAATTGTAAATGCAATACCCCCTGCATCCTATCATGTGTCCCAAAAAACTGGGGAAGTGCAAGCAAATCCAAGCGATACATGTGGCATTTATAACATATAACTCCCAAACCTTTCTTTGATGGTTTCCCCAATGAACACTAATCTTACCACACACTCCATTTTAGTTCGACCCCAGTGGCATGGTAAAACTCCAGTAGCTCTCCTTCCATTGGCAGAAGATTCATCTTCAGGTCAGGGAATAAGAAGTTGGCCAGATCCACCTCAGGGCGGGCGGGAGAGCTGGAAATCATCGGAAAAGCATTGGAAAACCATTGGAAAATCATGCTGGGGGCGCTGACCTCCGACCATAGCGGAAAGATCTTTACTTGGGTTGTCTTGGAAGTCGCCAGCTATAGATGGCCTGGAGGACTGAGATGCCACCAACTAATCATGAGGATTGAATTTATCATGATCATGATGGATGAAGCCTAAGAAAAAAACATGTGACCGGTGAAAGTATAGTGCTTGTCACAAAATGTCAGCAACTAATTTGTGTCCATGTTGAGTCTCTCTCCACCTCTCCCACTCTCTGCACCTTCAGTTCTCAACAGGTAACCCCACAAGCCATGCAAGGGATCATGGTTTTCAATGGTTCGACTTCGATTGGCCACTAAACAAACAATTAGCGTAGAAGAATCGCACAAACAAAGACTTCGGTGGGTTCTATGTTGGATACCGTATACCGTAAACATATTTTTGGAAATACAAGTGAAGCTGGTTAGGTGCCCTTTCTTGGTTGGTCTTATCCTCCTTTTCTTGGGGTACGAAAAACTCTCTGTTCTTGGAGATTAAATTGATTAAACTAACCTAAAGCAAGGCACAACAAGGTAGTACATGGTAGCACATGGTACAACGATACTATAAAACCGAAAACAAAACATGATAAAACCATACAAAACAGCCAAAATAAGCCACATGGGTTTGTCTGAAAATAGGGTATATGCCCAATTATAGCCATTCAATAGGGACAATGATCATTAACCATTGGGTTTAGGGGTAGCTCTGTTCAGCGAATTTCAGCCATTCGACTCAATGTCTTGGGCCAGGTCACGGCCACCAAGCCAGGCCCGGCAAATTCAAAGTCCACCACAGCAGCCTCCACCAGACCCTGACGGCATCGCATGGGGATGAAACGAAACGAATGGTTTGGGGGTCACCAAAGACATGAACTAATATTTTTTTTTCCAAGCGCCAATGAAGGTGCGCGGCTTCCATTGATGCCGTAGTCGAATTTAAGAATTAACAAAATTGTACATATTGAGAGAGACTGTCAGGGAGCAATGTTTTCTTTGTATTTACATGGTAAGCCCGTAGGCTGATGGCCGGTTATGGCCGGTGACTCTTGGTGACTAAAAAGGACCTCTTCGGTAAATAGCAGCTTCCGCCAAGTAATCAATGTNCAACTTGGTTGGGGTGCGGCGGTGCCACCCTACCGAGCGCGTGTAGAGCATCTTTTGCTGTTTCGGTAAGCCAATCCAGTTTTGGTCTGCCTACTCTTTTGGTTGGAAGAATTCTAGGCGCAAAAGTCCTGTATCCAAA
>BGPT01001743.1:47841-59536 GCA_003297045.1 Symbiodinium sp. clade C Y103 | reverse complement strand
TGAAGTTTTCCTATTGGTAGTCAGATTCACACACTTCTGGTAGTTCAGATTCATGTTATAGTAGGAAGATTCAATTTCGATTTCTTTCAACAATTTGTTTAAAGAGGCTGTATGGTCCCCAAAGAGAAGAGTGTCATCGGCGTAAAGGATTTCAGAAAAATATACTCCTGATANTTTCGATTTCTTTCAACAATTTGTTTAAAGAGGCTGTATGGTCCCCAAAGAGAAGAGTGTCATCGGCGTAAAGGATTTCAGAAAAATATACTCCTGATAATTATAGGTTCAAGCTGTTTTGGAGTGTTGAGTCTTGCTTTTATTATATATATATATGCTTTTCTATCTAATATTTAATATCCAAATTCATCTGATATCTAAGTCTTTTGGCTATAGAATCATCTAGCACGAACCATGCTGAATAAATTGAGCAATTCGTGCACCATGACGTGCCATGACGTGAATGACGCACCATGCTTCTACCAAGGCTCAGGGCCGTGCAGGTCCAAGCGCGCGAAGCTTTGCTGTCTTAGTCCCCAAAGTAATATAGAATAAATTGTCCCATTTAAATCATCTATACTTGAAATACATTCCAACATATCCCAACTTACCAACTACAGACTATGGTTATTCAGTGAGGTGATCCTCCTGAAATTTGGTCACTGCAGCTCAACTCTCCGACGACAGGACCCGACCTCGACGTCCCGCAGGAACAAGTTCGCAGTTTTGAAATCGCCGTGAAGCCTCGACCGTTGATGACCCAACCCACAAGGATGGGCAACATCAGTAATTGACCCAAGTTCTCACCACGGCACAGATGGGCAATTTTTGGCGAAGCAACGTGAACTTGCCAGAGTCATCTCAGCAGATTCCTAAATAAAACAACATGACATGGGAACCGGAAATCGACAATTTGTTTCTCCCAAAGATGGGTGGACTGACCTGAGAGAGACCTTGGGTGGTGAAGAAAAATGACACCTTTGGGTTTTGTCAACCCATCTTTGGTGGTGTTGACTGACCTTGGAAATGGGAAGATAGGCCAACCCGAAGTCTGTGGATAAATCCGCCTTGGCAAACGTCCCCGACTATCCTGGATTCCTTGGGCTAGCCACCAGAGGTTCTTGGGCCATAACCATAGCCAGCAACCCAGAAAATGCTGTAGTAATATGTAGTAATCAACAAATCCCTTCTCTCAAAAAATCAATGCTCACTTGGAACCCCCCGTATTTAGTATTGCAGGGATGGCATGGCCATTCTGTGAGTCGTCAAACTCTCCAGCCCAGCCGCAAGGTCCGATGTCTCACAAAGCCCTTGGTCCGTCGCAACCTGAGGGATCCATACGGATCAGAGTTCATGGCCTCCAGGATTCATAACTCCGGTTGAGTTAATTGTGGGGTCCATTTGGGGAGTTCTTAAACTTGGGACCCCCCAAAGCCATTGCTTTCCCTATTCACCATGTCAAAGTTGGGATGATTTGAGGGATCCCACATTTTAAGAAACCACCTTAGCTAATCATGTTTGCTTTTGGCAAGGGATGGCGTGGGCAACCAGGTGGTTTTCATCCTGGGTTGACACCGAAGAAGCTGGAACTAGGTTTGGAATGTCAAACTTCTCATGCCGAATTGTGGTGCCAGAATCATGTTGAACATACAGCAATTACAGTACCCTCTGGTATTCAAACATGTCTAGCTGGAAAATACCCTATTTCTTGATGGAATTCCCATTAAACCACCATTTATAGATAATGATACAAAGGGAATGTCATATTGCCAGCAATGATCATGTTTGATTTCCGAAGGGTAACGGGTACGATAAATGGAAATTCAAACACTTTCAGACCACTGAATCTGGTTTTAAGCCCTAATCCCTAATTACCCTAATCCCTAATTACAAGAAATCCTCGGCTTGGTCCATTCATCACGAACCAGCCTTTACTTGTTGGGTTGCATCCGCAGCTTTGCCACGGCACAGCGCATCCAGCGGCCGTGCGGCGGCTGCCAAGCGGGGCCTGAGATTGATGGGTGATCTGATGGGAGGACCCAAAAAAACAGCAGTTATCCTGGTGAAAATTGGAGAATCAACAATAAATTACTAAGTGTACTGATGTGTACTGGGATAGAACCAGCAAACATGGTGATATATGTGAGATTCTATGGATGGATATGGGGTATATAGCCGACCAAGAAAAACAACAGCAAACATGGTTGAACATGACTCGATCAAGTCTACAATGTGGCCCCCCCAGTTCCAAGTGGTTTGTACATTCATCTAAGTATCAGTCTAATATACTATATATATATATATATGTATTAATATCTTTCAATCGCCACAATCCCTAGTAAAACTAGTCATAAACCAAGCTCCACATTGACCCCACGTATTCGGCCCCACTGATGCCCAGTAGTTGCGGCTGAAAAAGATGGCCCAGGAATCCAGGAATTACGAGGATATCATTCACCAAGGGATGAAAGTGTCAGCAAGGTGGTTGAACATAGAACAAGAGCAACTTAGGATCCAGCAACAGAAAGGGTACAGTATCCGTGACAAACACATGTTCGGATGGGCCCAGAACTGCTGAAGATTAACACATGATCATACTGTATGTGTAGATATCAAGTGATAGTATACTGGTAATACCTAGCAAATATGTATGGGTATATGTTAGTACAATTGCTATAGTAAGTCTATATATATATATACGTATATATATATATATGTATATATATATGTATATATATATATGTATATATATATATACGTATATATATATATACATATGTATATGTATATATATATATATACATATGTATATCAATTATATAATATTATATATATATATATGTGATATATACATATGTACGTACTGATTTGATGGGAAGTTATTTTCAAGAAGCCGGTTTAACTGAAAAAACGCTTCTTTGTTCTGCCCTTAAGGAGTCCCCTCAAACCATCCAGTTTGGAGAATCAATGATTATCAGAACATATGAGAAAAATAGAGCCCGCATGCAAACAAATATTCCATTCGTGGGAAGTTTGACAAAGTAGCCTACAAAACTATAGTCCATCGCTAGAGTACATCAAAAGTCAGACATGTGGATTCGCTGCTTAAGAAAATCAACTTCTCGCTGCTCGGATTTTCGCCAAAGTTTGGACAGAAATTCAGGGTATTGAACGGTATTGAGGTATTGACCAGTAAACGCCAGTGAAAGCTGGTCAGCATTCAACGCTTGCAAAACCATTACGGGACCCACAGCATCAGCCCTTGTGGCTTCTTGATTGCGGTGAGCTTGGAAAATGTACCCGCTTGCGTGAACAAAATTGGACCAAAATCTGCACCTTTGGTGCAAGAAGCACCACGAGTGCACAAGCAGAAAGCTAGGCCCTGCTGAGTTTCAACACCATTCGGCCAATTGGAACACACGGGCGCATATCAAAAACACACGTAAAGTAGCCATGAAGTATTACCAAACTCTAGAGATGCAGTGCTAACATCATAGGGTGAAGCGGAACTCAGCAGCACACAACTACAGTTCTGACACTGAAAACTTGGGCGGCTCAGCCCGGGGAAAGCGATCCTTAGCAGCCAAATAGGAAGGAGCCAATATTCTTGCAGGGCTGCTTCATTCCGACCCACCAAGCCAATATAGCCCTGTGATATATCATATGTGTATGTACAAAACGACAAAAATGGAAACCCAAACATCCACCTGCCTGAGTGTTTCGGGGTTCCCCTGAACCATCGACGGGCGTCACTGATCAAGGCTGCATGATTCCGGGCGCCTTCATAGGGCAACCTGCAGATGGTAACCCCGTGATAAATTGGGAAATCTGTGTTGAGCCCTGAGTTGGTTTCATTGGGGAATCCATGGAAAGAACAAAGTCTGACTTTAATAGCTGGCAATATTCAGATACGCGTTTTGTATCATGTTGATTCGTGTTGTTGGTAAGTAAACATGCAGTATTTCAGTTGGATATCTGCAAGCTTGATTGGTTATATCCCTATTTCTGGTGGGTGACACCAGTAAACTTTGGCGTACCCAATTTTGACCCGTACCATGGCATACCCGTCTGTGCATCAGACTGCCGTGTTTGAAGTGTTTCCTATCAACTTGCTTTTCTGGATGATGTTTAATAAACTTAATTATATAATCTGATCCAATCAAGTTTCATAGATGGAACTTATCTTCCTGAAAAAAGATGGAAACATATGGGAAACAAAAGTGCTTGGTTCCACCACCCCGTTCTTGGGTCCCTGTGTTGGTTTGGTAACTGCATCAAAGGTCTTGATTGAGGAAACAACTGCTTACCAGTGCTTCCCAAGGGTCAATCTTCAACAGATTTGGCATTTCAGATTCCAGAAAATGATTTTTAATATATCTTCATGGCGAGTCTGTTGCTCCCTCACGGTCCCATGGTGACCAAGCACGCGGCGGCGAAGAACGCCCGCACCTGCCATGTGCGAAGCGCCAGTTGTCAATGACGATGACCTGGACGGCAGCAGATCCGTCAGATCTTCATTCTTGTTGTCTGTAACCTGTAATGACTAATAATAATACTAATATAATATATGTGCATATGATTGTACATTTATAAGTGGTTGATTAATGTTAGGTAATGTTAATTACTTCTTATAACCAACAAAATTGATTCAAAATTGATACACGATTCGGACAACTATTGATCTAGAGATACACGGTAACCCTCTTCTGCGTGTTTTATGGTTGAAAACGTGTGTGAATGTGACTCTCCTACTTTTGATACATTTTAACTATGTACCATCCACCATGTGGTCATCGAGGAGGTGGATTCAGATTTCAATTCATGGAAACAGTGGGTACAACGTGATAAATCCGAGGATTTACATACAATTTCACTATGCGCCTTGTGCATATTTGTAAATGTACATGTATAATATACATATATATATATAATATACGTATATATATAATATTTATCTATCTATATATGATTATGTAATATCATGTATATATGTGCATCTCTATATATATATATACATATAAATAAGTATAATTAAGTATATATATATATATATGATGTATGTATGGATATAGTACGTATACTTCATCCATATACTAACTGGGATGCATATCCAAGGAGCAACATTATTGAGGCCCTTCTTGCATAAAGAAATCACCAACAAACCTGGCCTCTTGCTCACATCAGCAAATGTTCGGAAATCCAACAAACACAAGTTCGTGGATTCCCTGTCTACACACCATTTGTTTTGCTGGACCCGCAAACTAACAGAAATTAACTCGATCAAAGCATCTTAAAATTGGCTGTTCAAATGGAAACCCATATTCCAAACGTTATAAACACATTTTGGGTGGTTGCCCCTTAGTGCCTGTCCACTCCGCAGCAAGACTTCAACCTGCCGAGCTTGAGAGCCACAGCTGACCTCCCTCTGTGGCAGCTGAAGATCATCTGAACATCTCAAACCTCAATGTACCCTAGATCCTAAAATTCAAGATTATTTCCAAATCATCGGATTCAACATGCTCAAAACACTATCACTATCACTATTGCCAGCCAGCTGTCAAAACAATTTTGCGACCAAACAACAATTGAGCAGCAAGGTTTGCAAGCCGGTTGTTTCGAACCCCCTCAAAATACTAGACAAATCAAAGTTTAGCGCTTCCCCCCAAAAAAAACGCCAAATTTGGGGACCTCAAGAGCAGGGCAATATTCAATACTTGGGTTTATAGATGGGGTTGTGCCATTTCGAATAAGATCATTTCTCATTCTTGGACTTCCCCATCACATTTATATAATATGTGTACATTGAACATGGCATATTAATCCGCATGCAACATGTGTATATACCTGGATCCTCAAAAGAGCAGAAATAAGTGTACGTGATGAAAACTGCACGTTTTGGGGAAAACTGCTCGGATTGTAAAATACTGC
This sequence comes from Symbiodinium sp. clade C Y103, assembly GCA_003297045.1. Lineage (NCBI taxonomy): Eukaryota > Dinophyceae > Suessiales > Symbiodiniaceae > Cladocopium > Cladocopium sp. clade C. The sequence goes on along the minus strand of BGPT01001743.1, from coordinate 53,614 downwards.
TCGAGTTGAATNTCTGCACCACAAGCTCGAAACAGTCACTCAACAGCCGGGAGTCTCAGTTGGCACACACCCTGCGCCACTGGCTGCGGTAATGAATTAAACTTTTTCGAATTGTGCTGATTGGCAATTGTATGCCATGCGTTTTGCCTGCCACACGGGCTACTTTCCCTATGTAATCCTCATCGCTCCAGCAACTTTGACCTAAGTGCTCCCATCAAACCATGTTGATGGCCATTAGAATGTGTGATGTGGAATTGCATTTCTGCTACATTGGTCATCCAGACTCCCCCCTGGTAATCGAACATCGCCGTGGAAATTACAAACCTCTAAATTCCCACTAAAAGATTGCTATTTGACATGGCTATGTTAGATTGCCAGAGGGTAATATCTCAGCTTCAGACAGTGAGGGTTTAATACCCAGCTCGCGTTCTGTTGAAGGGGATATCGCATGAACAACCTCAAGTTAAGCTGGACGGTATTACTGTAGATAGCCCATGCATTTGCTGTTTTGGAGCTGTATCAATGGCAATGACTTTCCAACAGTAGTGGATCAATTGCAGCCTCGGGGCAGCACATGTTCAAACAGGTGTATTTTTGGTCTCAAATACCACAAGGCCCATCGTCGGTCTGCACTGAGTTGGCTGCAGGCTCCATATGCTTCCTGGGCTTTGGAATGGAACAACCTNCCACAAGGCCCATCGTCGGTCTGCACTGAGTTGGCTGCAGGCTCCATATGCTTCCTGGGCTTTGGAATGGAACAACCTCCCAAGATAGTAAACGAGTCAGTAGGAAAGAACCGGGCATCCAAAAATGCAGTTGTCTCAATAAACATGGTGTCTTGATGACTTTTTTCTGTAGGTACCATTGACGCATGTAGCTGGGAGATTTCGCACCCGTAGGGATGTTTAGATGATTTTGAAGGATTTTGAAGGTAAACAAATTAGCTAAGATACTGTAAAGGCAAACCCGCTTTGAATTGCTTCCTCCGCTTCCAAAGGGCTCAGCCATAGTTTCCCCTTGTAGATGATCTTGAAGAAAGTCGAAATTGCACGGTGTCCCCATTTCAAGACTCGAAAAAGATCCCTGCAGTTCTCCTTGCTAATGATCGGAGGAACCCATCATAACCCATCTTACTTCACCTTGAAGAAAAATGTTTTTACATTTTCCATCCCCAGATGCAGGAATGGAATCAACATCCATTTGAACCAGAATGGTGTCCAGCCAAGCGCTGACCAAGGCCGCATCTGATCCCTTCCCCAATCCACGAGGATAACATTGAAGCCTGGGCTGTCNTGACCAAGGCCGCATCTGATCCCTTCCCCAATCCACGAGGATAACATTGAAGCCTGGGCTGTCACAGGCCGCGAGCGGGTGAGGAATCACATTGGGAAAAATAACTAATCGTAGTTGTAAGGGAAAGATGCAAATAGCGACTGGAGAAATCAAGAAGCGAAGTAATTTTGAGCTCTGTTTTGTCAAATTCCCTGATGGTGGTATACTTTCCGTTGTCAACACACCATTGGCTGAATGATGCAAATGCTCTGTTCAGCTGTTCTTCGAATCGTGCGTGACCCCAAAAGCCACATCTCACCGAAATGAACACAATTGAAGAAGCCAAATGATCTTTTTCCAAAACCTGCAATGGCAAAAGTATGAGCCAGGTCGGTTTTAATGAACTTGGGATTGTCACCTGCTAACCGGATGGTCCTCAGGGGTGATGGTCTCCCTGGATGGTATGGACTGGGTGCAACTCCATTGCTTGGCCATGAGCGTGTAGGTCCATTGGCACTCAGATCCCACCAGTCCTTAGTTGAAAACGTTTTGAAGGTTTAAGAGGTCTTGAGGGAAACCTGACTCCCAGGATTTTTTTTAAAAAATGGGGAGTCAGGTTGAGGGATTTTGGTAAAAAAAGAACCAACACCACCAAAGAACTACAAAGTGTTTCCTCATCTTAGGTTTAGGTTCTGTACCTGGACAAAGGTGGCATTTCCTCTTTGAAGTGAAGCCAGTTTTTAGCTTGTAAGAAGATTTCAGAAAAGGCCAGTCACCTTTTGTTCCACAAAACTGCACGTAGAACTTCTGTGTTGATTCACCCAGGGGTACCTCCAACAGGGGACCAGCTAATATCAGTGTCAGAGTTTTGAAAATTATCATGACCAGACCGTTGGAAGTAGTGGGGGATAATATTGCAAGGTTCTACATGGCCATCATCCATCAAATTCCAAACAACTACAGTAAGTGCTAAAACCAAAATGTTGTTCCAGAGATTTGTTGGTCCAGTACTTCTACCCCAAACAATTTGTCATAGGAATCCTTTAGTCAACCATGTCATTTAGATTTGGTGATCCCCATTTAGTCCCACGACCTCAACGCCATGTTCACTGAGCATGTTGAAATCATCCACCAATGCCCTCATCACTGTGTGCATAGTAGCACCGTTTGCTGCGTAGTGCTGGGCAGGAATGACCGTCAACAACAACCTCGTGGTCCATGTGCTCCTCAACCGCTGAGCATGGAGACTCAGAAGCAAAGCCGTGAACATGTGGGTTATAGTGGAAGCCTGTTGGAAAAATACAGGTGGTTTCGAAAATTCAGGGACCCAAAGCCGTTACAAATTTGACACCACTGGTTTTGGGCTTCCCCATTTTGATAAAAGCTTATAGGCTTACATGGAACCAAGTTTCTCTCGGGAATTTACACATTCTTCGCCATGCCATCCGATTATAGGTTGGACTGCTAGAACCAGCACTGGTCTATGGCACTGTCCCCTGCCCTCATCACCATGTAGGAAAAATGGCAGTGTGATTTCTGGGTGTTCTGGCATGATGGGTTCCACTGCTTGATAGCGATCCCAGAAGCGTCGCAGCATAGATTTCACTAGACCCAACTCATCAGGTTTGTGACCACCAAGCCAGAAAAAACCATTGTAACTGCCTTCATCCAATTGGCCATGCCCTTTCTTGTTCGATGTGCTTTTGACGACTTTTGCCCCGAACCGGTACTGTAATTGAGGAGATGGTAATTGGGAGGGTCTTGTTCTTCTTGTGGATGAACTCCCGTTCTTGCGCTTCACATCATTGATACCTCCCTTTGCTATCTCTGCAATTTTCTCGTCATAGATACCTAGGGGCCCACAGATGGTCAAATTCCGCCACTGGTGTTGGGAAATCTGAGGCCGCTCACCAAAGAGGCCATTGGTGTTGGGGTGTTGGGGTCAATATTTTAGATCCTTTTCTTGGGAAGACAGTTTCAGAAGTTGAGTTTGATAGTATGCTAATGAGAAAAACATCCAAAATGGGCCCACCAAATCCCAAGTAAAGTGAATTCCATCCAAGGACCATGTCGCTGAAGTAACCGGTGAGTCTTGACAGCCCCATCCATGACATCTTTTGCAGATGCCTTGTTTTCCCAAATGATTTGAAAAGCGGAGAGGATTCAATCCCAACCCAAAGTGTTGGAGCAGTCGCCTAGTTAAATGATTGCATGGGGACAATTTTGTGATCTCTCTGAATGTAAAAAAAAACCATAAGCACATCACTGGTGATCTTCAACAAAAGAACATGCATCATTCATCATCCCAGCTGCTCCCTTAGCAAAGTTCTCTATCCACGAATCGCGAAGCTCACAGTCGTCGCTGTCAGAGGAAGGTTCACTTATAAGGATTGCACGGGGATCAACACCCAAGTACAGCCGCAGGATATGGTGAAATTGTGATTTTTGGTATGTTTCGAATACCCCACCAACACATTTGCCAGAACCTTCAACTCACAGAACATATCAACTCTTGTGGCTTTTGTCAGGATGCCAGCAAGTCACCTCTCACAAGCTCATCATCGCGATGACCTGGCAGAGGCAGCATTGAATCATATGCATGCATGATGATCCTCTGGTTTNTCACAAGCTCATCATCGCGATGACCTGGCAGAGGCAGCATTGAATCATATGCATGCATGATGATCCTCTGGTTTGACATGTGGGAGTGCGAGATTTTTTCCCTCGAATGCGATTTGCAGTTTCTCTGCGCAACCCTTCAAGAAGCCAAACAGCCAAACAACAGAACAGCTGTTTACTTGAACCACGGTAAAATCATGCATGTTAATCATGAGCTGTCATGGCTGTAGCAACCCACATGTATTGTGGTAGAGCCTTTGGTCTCCCTTGGGAAGACGTGTCGATGTAACACGACCCCTTTCAAAGCTCACACCAAAGAAGTAAGAACCTAAGATGTTGGGGATTTTTTGGTCGTCTTGGACTTACCCTTACTCTTAGCCGTAGCCTTGGGTTTGTCCCCACGGCTGGCTGGTTTCGGTTTGTTACCGGGCTCACTCCCAACCGCAGAGCCAGGCCCTCCAATCTTGATGGACCTGAGCGAGGCGAGACTTTGGGACCTGGCCGGAAAGGATATAACTTGATCAGTTTCAGTGAAGTAGTGTAAATGGCACAAGTTGATCTAATTCTATATAGCATGTAATATATTTTGCTGGGTAGATGGCTTTGTACGCTGCATCAGTGCACTCATGGACACGTCCAGCTTTGTGCATAGCACAAATTCAGATTGGATGCGTTGACGGGATGTCCTCAATTGGCAAATAGAATGAGTGGGATGGTGATTTATAATCGCATGCTGTTCACTTGGCAACATTGTTGAAGTGGACAAGGCTCTCATCAACACCTTCTGGGGCCACGGTGGCCTGCGACAGGTGCTGGGCCAAGTTTTCATAGCACTTCTCCATCTTCTGCAAGATGTCCTTCACTTGCGTGTGGAGCCTCAGGTTCACTCACAGTGACACCTAAGCACACCAAAACAATATTGAAGATGGTGTGATTGCAATTTAAAATTTATAGTTTTATTTTTTTTCATTGTGTAGGGAATGAGATAGGAAGCCCCACCACAACGTAATCCCAACCAGTTTTTGATCATCCAAGAAACGACTTGGCTGTCGTGGTAGGAACTTGGCTGATTCGATCCTGCGGTTCAAGAATTTGACTTAGTCACATGTCGTGATTTTCATCACCAATGCTGACATTTCACAAACAATCGGTCCAGTTCTGTTTGAACTTTGTCCACTTTGCGTCCGAGAATGTCCACGAATTGTGGGAGAACTGCAAGCGGGGTGGTCGTCGCGGTCACTGTCGGGAAAGTCAACCTTAATGAGATGGGTCAAATTTCACAGGAAACAATGCAGTTATATGCAATTGATTCAACAGCTGCATTGGCCAAATTTTGTCAAGGCCCAATACCAATCCAAGAAGCTTGAAACTTGAGACCACACTTGTATTCCCCAAGCCACCTGACCCTGAGGCTTGACCTGGGTTGGCTGGAAGTGCTGGAAGTNTTCCAAGACAATCTGGATCTCCCATTCTCCGTGTATTTGGTTTCTTCGTTTCCTGCCGTTCTTCTCGGCCCACAGAAACGCATTTTGCACCATCTGCCTGAGTGGAGTTTTACATCGATTTTATGTGGTCAGGGGTGTAGATAAACTGTTTGCATATCCAACATATTCTGGGGCCTTGACTTAGTCCACTTCTTCTCGGTCTTCAAATACGTCTCTGTGACCCAGCCACCACCCACAGTTTCGGATTGCGTCTTCTGGTAAATCTTTTTCAACTGAATTTCCATGGCAGCAAAAGACCCGTTCTCTGCGAACATTTTCTTGATTTGTTTGCCTAAGTTAAGCGCACATGCAGTTTCTAATTTGGTGTGGGCTTTGCTTGATCACATGCTGAAGTATTACATTATCTTAGTGACCAGTCACATCCTTCCGTAGTGCCC